>UELV01141819.1:0-23347 GCA_900490015.1 Megastigmus stigmatizans | reverse complement strand
GTATTTTTAATCTAAGACGCTCTGTGATATTACTTTTAAGGTTCGAGACATATGTTAAGACTGATTTTTGAGACTGATCAAGTTATTATGCCTGTAATATCATGGAAAGACTGAATGCAATTTTATTATAAGACTGATAAAGCGTAGTATTGTGAAGGTTTAATATTTGAAATGTATTGTTGTATTCGATTGTATCATTTTTGTATGCACATACAAATAAAAGAATATCTATCTCTCTCTCTCTCTCTCTCTCTCTCTCTCTCTCTCTCTCATTTCGCAAGCCCCATTATTCCTGGCCATCTTATGCATTTCGTTACTTACTTATTTCAATTTCTGCTCATCTCGCGCATTCCTCCGCTTTATCCGCTTCTCCCTCGCGCTTTGATTTACAAGTACGTTTATGAAGTAGGCGGCAGATGCTATACGCTCGTCCTGTTTCCTCCCCCTTTTTTTGTATCCCTTTTACCGCGGCACTACTCTGCCTTCATTTTTTTGTTGCACGAGTCCTTTTGTGCCATCTCTCTCTCTCTCTCTGTCTACCTCGTTGTGTACGCCCGTGGACAAAATTATAAGTCAATCAGGCCGCGAGTGGGCAGCTCGTATATTAACTCGAAGCGACGCGCACACTACAAGTGCAACTCTTCCACAGTCCTTTTCAATAAGGATGATAATATATGGCCGGCTGCCTGTTAACAATTATTCGATTTCCTGTCAGTGCGAGCAATTGTAATGTGTAATGCTTTTGTTGCGTCAGAGAAGGTTGTAAAGTAGTATACCGCACGTCCGCTAGAAAATTTGAACGATCAGGAAACTGCACACTCGTAAAAATAAAGGACGAATATTTTTCCGGACGATTCGATTCTGTCGAGTGCAAAAAGTGTATGTACGTGTAGTCCGAACGGCTTGGCAGCGCGTCAAAAGAGTTTGTGTAAGAATTTCTGAAATTTCTCGGACTTTAATTTCGGATCGCGAAATTTTTGGCAAGTCACGTGAGATAAGGCCAGCGGAAGGGAAAGAGAAGTCACGATCAAAAGATACCGACGGGCGGCGAAAGCGGCTCCGGAACGCTCAGGACGAAGGCTGTCCATTCGTCAGAAAAAATTAGTGACATACTCTGTAAGCGCGATATATATAAAACGCGACTCGAATTACACGTCCATCGTTATACTCGCCGACCTGACGGATGCTTTTCGCCTCATTAATTTACAGAATCCGCAATAAATTTTGCAACAGAGCTAAGCTGATGGGACGCCACGTGTCTTTCTGCACCGAGGTAAATCTTACCCACGCTTTGAAAAATCTTGTTGTACAGGCAATGTATAAATTTATTTCATTAAATATTATTTTATAAAATATCATTTGACAGTATAATACACTCTCATATCAGATGTTTATTAATTAAATGACTACTTTTTTGAAAATTTATTTCAATTTTTATTTTTACACTTATGTTTTGTATTATTCATATATTTCAGGAAAGTGTTGATTTCGAAGATTTGGGGACAAAAAAAAAGAATTTATCAACTACAAATGTACAACCCTACATTATTGCCACCAACAATGGACAAAGACAATTTTTTTTTATTCAAGGAGATGGATGGCAATAGAGAAAACAAAAGCTCTATTATAGCCGTATTTGATCTGCTTTTTAAGCTTTACTTTGTTTTAAATTTAGAACACCCGCCTAAATTAACAAATTTTTTCAATTTTTTTGATTATTACATTTATAAAATTACAAAAACTTCTAGGAATCTCGTCACCTCTTTACATATAAATTTACAAAATTTTAATTTTATACATTAAAAATTTATAATTATATTTAAATTTTAATACATGTTTTATTTATATATCTTTTAATAAATGGTTTCCATATATATATATTGCATTTATTCATTTAAATTATTGCTGCTGCCAGTAGTGCATTATTCACTGTTAAATCAGTGAGAATATTCACTGGTTTAATAATGAATTTCAAGGTTTTAGTTGCGTGAATTTTCACTATTTAAAACAGTGAATACTGTGTAGAACAGTGAGTATTCACTGTTTAAAACAGTGGATATGTACTGCTTTCTACTTTAAAATTTTACTACTTTACCAGTGAATATTTACTGTTTTTAGTAGCGAATCATTTAACTACTTTGAATAGTGTGTACATATACACTTTTAATCAATGACATACTTACAACTTTGTCGAATAGTGCATATACACAGATTGTCAGTGACTTTTCACTAGTTTAAATTTAAAGAGTACACTTTTGAATCATTAAAAAATTTTAAGCGGTTCTCAGTTTTTCCTGTTCTTGAAAGCGATTTGCGGTAACTTCCTTCAAATTTTCTGTACGCACAAGCTGCATTGGATATCGAAAGCCACTCAAGTTTCGATTATTAAAGTTATTCAACACATTAAATAAATTAACAGTTAATGGTAAATTATGGAAATATTATATTAGATTACAATTCTGATGTGTAAAAGAAATAATTGCTAAGCCGTTGATTGCTCATTTAAAATATTATTAGCAGCATTTTAACAATTTTCTGAATAAAGCTGAACGGCAAGTTATAGCTGTAATTGCTGATGGACGCAGCAGCTGGTAGCAAAAGCTGCGAGCGAGTGCAATGATTGAATTAAAAGGGTCGGGAGGCAGAAAAATACCACGCGCGGCGCTAATTGCGCATAAAATAATCTGAGAACTTTCGTGGAAAAGGAGCTGCGAGAGGTTCATTTGTGGCATCACAGAGGTGCACTCCTCCCGGCACTGATGTAGCACTACACCCCGTCAAGGCTGCTTCCTCGCAGGCGTCCGCTTCTGGCCGCTCTTGACAATCCTCGAGAGAAGGGGACGGCGTATACCTTTGATTCGCTCGTAATTAGAGTTGCTCTCAGGCTATTTCACTTTTAAGCGACGCTGTGGAATTGCACTCCGATGCCGGCCCCTCTCTTTTGCGCACAATGTAATCGCCGTCGTCGTCGTCGTCGTCGTCGCCGGGGCGATAAGAAGGAGGAGAGAGAAGGAGGACAATTAAATTCATTTGTCGGCAATCTGACGAATGCCCATCTCGTTCGTCGAGTAGCGACTCTCGCTGCCAGCGATTCGATTAGCAATTACTACTTGCCTACTTGCTTGTGTCATGGGAACCGTGACTATGAAAGAACTTCTCTATATAGGAATAAAATATTCTGTAATATAATGAAACATTGTAATTTACGAGCGACTAATACGAAATCAAGTAATTAAAAGAAAAAACTATTTCGAAATACTTGGACGATTCTAACTCTTTGATTAGCCGTCTTGAGGCGCAATAACTAAGCTAAGGTGTATAGGTGATCCGTTGCCAAAGCAACATACGCACACATCGATTTTATTCTACGCGCGCGTAATGAGCAGTAACGTTTTTGATGGTACTTCCGAGACGCGGCGAGCACAGAAAGTTGGCTCTTCTTCTTTTTTATGGATTCATAAAGTAATAATGCTCGCGATGTAATTCGTTCGCTCTGGGATGTGACGCGGCTTATGGACGTAATGCGCGCCGATCGTAAAGGGAAGATTGTATCGCCGTCGCGTCTGCGAAATTGTCTAACGCCAGTGTCCAAGAGTATCGCGCGTATATGCCTTTTACGTCCAATCAATTTTATTATGGCACGTAGCGTTTGTAAGCTACGACGATCTAGGGGCTTTTTTCGAAAGTATAAGAGGAGACTGTGGAGTGTGTTTAGTAGTTTTCGGAAAGCTGCGATTGAGTTTCAAGTGGTTGAGCCAATTGTGAAAACATTTTATGAGTCGTATATTTTGAAAATTTTTCGAAATTCTGCAACTGGTAATTTTCCAATTACTCAACACTAAGTAAACATAAAAATAAATTTGATGCTCACATTCGTTTCGGTCCATTACAAAAGTGTATATTTACGAATTTCTCCAAATCAATCGGCAAGGGATTCGCTCGAAGCTCATATCAAAAAGAGATAACGACCAGTCGATTAACGTGTTGCCGCAGTAGCAGAATCCAATTACCAAGCGATTGCGTATGCGTCGCTTGTGTGCACTTTGGCAAGCGATATTGAAGAATTTATGAAAGGTAATTTACGTGAATCGAGCAATTGAGTCGGTTTTCTGGGCTGAGGTATGAAATCTTCGCGGCCCGCCTCTCGAGAGGCCAATAAGAGAAAAATAAACGCGAGGCCAATAATTTGAAGGGAGAGAGAGAGAGAGAGAGAGAGAGAGAGAGAGAGAGAGAGAGAGAACATGCTACTGCTGATGTTACTCCTTTGCCCGAACGACGTGTGCCGCGTGCGGTCGAAGGAAAGAAGAAGAAGAAAAAAAACAAATCCGCAGTCACGTACGTACACGTCATATACAACACCTGATTGCAGGAAAATGAGGCTTCGCGCAAGGGGAATTGCGCGCGGATTAAAAAGAAACGGCGATCGCAGCATAATGCCAAGAGTGTGCAAAGTATTAAAACTCGGTAATGATCTTTCGCCTTCTCTACCTCCTCTTTGCTCTTTCTCGCCGGTACTCGGTATGACTTGCACAGCGAGGACCGATTTGCACTGCACGCATATGCAGCTGACGTATGCGGATGGGGAGCGCGATGGAAAGTCCAAGACGGATTGATCGTCGCGTCGGCAATAATCAGACGCGCGCGGCTCCTGTGTGCGCGTTTGTGACGCCTGCAGTCAGAGAGGAAAGCACAATGATTGCGTACACGGTATATGTATGTACATGCGCACTGCAATGGTCTTTTTTCATTACGTGTAGAGGCAGAATCGAAGAGTTGTGGTTCGCTTTGAAGCTTGTTTTTAATTGATAAGTTTCATGGATTATTGGAAAATGTAATTTCAATTTTAATACTAGATTAGCACATTTATTCAATTTATCCATAGTGGTACAAGAGCTTTCATATTCGGTAATAAAACAGAATAGATGCGATGTAAATAAAGAAACAAGCCAACCGATTTTCATGGCTATCGCCTCGCTAAAAGCACTTTTGCAGCTCCACCGGTGAAGAAGCTGAAAGAAAAACATTGGCGATGCGCATGCAGAATACACGGCCGCAGCATCCATTGTCTACTTTAACATATTCCGGATGTTTTCGCCGGCTCGTAAAGCATCAAAGAAGAGAAGAATGTCAAAATGAGAAGCGAGCCGGACGGCTGAATCGAGCCACGTGAGAAAGTCGCGAAGGAGAAAAGCCAACGTTGTTGTCCGCAGACAAACCTGAAAAGGAAGAAACGAGAGATGTCCGAAAAAGACGGGTATATATACACTGCTACTGCTACTGCTGTTGCTGCTGCCGCTGCTGCTGCACGAGTGTATCGTATATATAATACACGAGATGAGTGTTGCGCGCTTCTCTCCCGTTTCTTTTATTATCCTTTGGGCTTTCTTCCTGCGGAGCGCGCGTATCGAGGGTGCCCGCGAGAGAGAGAGAAAGAGAGAGAGGAGTGAGGCCTACTGCACGCGCGTGCGAAAGTAAGAAGCGCTGGGGCAATTTGCGGTGCGCCGTGAATGTTTCATTACCGCGGGAGCCGCTGAGCGCCTCTCTCTCTCTCTCTCTCTCTCTCTCTCTCTCTCTCGTCCCTGGCTACCGAATTTCGAATGAGCTACCGAGAGGGAGAGAGTAAACTCCTTGGCGTTCCTTACGGTTTTGCGCGAGCGAACTGTCAGGCCTCGCTGCTGAAGACTCATAATTGAAATTCGCTGCCTTCGGGGATCCTCTACGCCGCGGCTGCCCCAACCGCAAATTGTGCGAGCAAACACTTTTGTCTTGCAGCAGTTCCCCTCTGCCTGTCTCCGTTGTAATTTGCATCTCTTGCCGATCTCTCTCTCTTTCTCTCTCTCTCTCTCTCTCTCTCTCTCTCTCTCTCTGTATATATATGTGCGTACGCGTCAATTTGCCGGAGTCGTTTTTTGGGCAAAGAGCGCCCAAAATATGTGGCACGCGGTTTGCTGGCTCCCTTCTCAGCTCCTGCGGTTCGAGCTCCGTCCGTTGCGGCTTTTTCAGAAACGATGATTTTTTTCGCTACGCCGAGTAGCTTTGCGCTGATCTCTGCATTTTTTGGGCGGCGGATACATATATATAATGCGTTTTGCTTATGCAAAGATAAGGAAGGAATTCTGCTATTAATTGGACATGTAGGGAATGGCGTTATTTTATTTGTAAATGGTCTCGTTGGATGATAATTGTATCAGCGTGCTTGCAAAATTTTTGGAATACTCAATCTTTTAGATCGAAATTATTCTTTACGTAATAAAATCGTTCGAAACAGAATTAAATATGATATGAGATCTATTAAGTTTATTGTATTAGAGTATGTAAATTAGAGTGAACGGTAATTCGTTTGAAACCTTACCTCATTTTGTAGACAGTAAAGTACGCCCTACAAAGTAATCGTTTAGGTCTGGCACGCGCTTGACTCACGAACGATATTCGAGACAAAAGCGGTGA
Source organism: Megastigmus stigmatizans (assembly GCA_900490015.1). NCBI lineage: Eukaryota > Metazoa > Arthropoda > Insecta > Hymenoptera > Megastigmidae > Megastigmus > Megastigmus stigmatizans. The sequence continues at coordinate 16,900 of UELV01141819.1, read as the reverse complement.
AAAACTCAAGCTTGCCACCGATTGCCGATCGTTTATCAAAGCGAGATACTCGATACTTGGGTCCGGCTAGTCATGAAATATCAAGGGTCTAGGAGAAAAACAAAACAGCGCAATATAGACATGAATGGGGAAGGGAATAGAGAGAAAATACCTACGGTGTGAATAGCGAAGCCAAGAAATGAGCTGTTATCTAATGACTCCAAGCTCATTCATAATGATTTAACAGCGTATTAGCTGTGCTGAATGAACTCGATGATTTACGAAAATTCAAGTTACCAAAGAAAAAAAGTAGAATAGCAATATTTACTTTCAAAGTTAAAAATGACGAAATCTACGCTCGCGCAATTTAAAAGCTATCACTCTGCAGCTACGGCTTTGAAAAAGCAGCTCATCATTCAATTCCGCTAATGTATTCCGTAACATCTTAACTGTAAAAGCCCATTTCGCGAGATAAATAGCATTCACTTATTTCCTGCTTTGTAATTATTAAAAGTGGATACACGTGCAGCTTAAAAAATGGAATTATTAAAGAAGCGCATTCCTTCGTCGTAAATCATCGGGTCGCAAACAAGTATACCTTACTCGGATACATCAATTTATTAACCCTCGAAACTTTACAGAGCGCCAAAACGCATATGTTTTGAATAGACGTAAGATTATACATAGCCACACGCAAAGAGCCAGACGAGCACTGTATAAGCAACAACGTCGGCGATCCCCAGTCACTCTCGCACCGCAGCTCACTCGCATTCCGAAATGAAACGTCTGCGCACGTGAGCAAGAGAGAGAAAGAGAGACCCGGAGCGGCGCTCGCTTCGATTAGCATATATTTGAAGCGAAAGAGATGCGGTCCCCGCGAAATGCAGAGAGTCAACGTCCGCGCAGCTTTTCGTCGGCCGCGGCAAAAGAGACTTTTCGGGGCGGCTCGCTCGTTAACCGACTGCGCAACGACAAGGAGAAGAAAAAAAAAGAAGGTCTCCAGAAATCGAGCTCCTTTTCCATTTGCATGCGGGCGGTGCATGCGGTCCGAATTGTGACGATCGTCCGAACTTGCGTGCAGAGCTCGTCCGCGGAATTCCTTATAAGGCCATTGCGGCGAGTCGGTCTCCGGCTCCTTTCAACCGAGGCTGCTGTGCCTCCTCCTCCTCCCCCCTCCTGCGCTTCCCTTGTCAGCGAGCAAGCTATTGTCAACGACAGATGGACGTCGAATGGACAACACGTGTTGCATACGACGCAGCCTTCTCGCGTACGTGTACATATACAGGGACGTAAAAATTCGTATTATCGAGGATCGACTCGACGAGAAAGAGAGTGAGAGAGAGAGAGACAATGTGAGCGAGTTGCGCCGGGGGTACAAGATGGAGCCTTTTGACTTGGTGCCTCTCTCGAAAGGATGCATTCAGTTAAAAACGTCTTCATGACTAATGTATTTAACGAGCTGGTTTTTGGAAAAACCGCTGCGTCTTTGCGTTGGGATACTCCGTTATGGTAATTTCAATTATAGTATACAAAGCGCTGAGTTTTTATTGTGATAAAAGACTATCAACTCGACGAAAATGAAGCAACGGATGATGTACGCGTGTGCAAAGTTTGTCGAAAGGGCATAAAACACTATGCGCACGACGAGTTCGAAGAGAAAATAGAGAACAGCCCGTGTGCAGTATCCACTTTCCGAAATCTGATCGAAGCTGCACGAGCAGCCCTCAGGCTCTCTGAAAATGAATTAAAACTTACAGATAAAAGCATTTAATTACCCGTCTAGAACCGGAGAAAATACAAACTTTTCGACTATGTAAAAGCCGCGGACAACGGAACGAACGACACGCAGCAGCCGCAAGCGCAAACAGCTCGCTCTCTTTCTCTTTCGCTCGAGTAAAGGAAAGAAATCATCAGCAGACATCTCGGGTGGACAAATCGCGGCACCGCTAATTACCGTGTTCTCGGGCGAACCGGAGAGAATCTCGGCGTGCGAGCTACAATGCGCCTCGACTTTTAGGCGACTGGCGCCGCCACACGATTCTGTCTCTCTCCTTCTCTTTCTCTCTCTCTCTCTCTCTCTCTCTCTCTCTCTCTCTCTCTCTCTCTCTCTCTCACTCTGCGGGACGACGACTAGAGAGTTACGTGTCGCCCGCGGGGCCTCGAACACAAAAGCAGGTGCAAAACGGGATTATCTCCAGTGCGGATAAGGCGAACAGGCATCTTCCATTTCCTCGGCCGGAGGTCATAGTGGATATCCTCTTTCTCTTTTCGGATCCCGCGCCTCTCGAGGTTGGCTGACTAGACGACGAAGCTCCACCATATGCTGCCGTAGAGATTAGAACGGATTTTTTTTTTTTTTTTGTTTGTTGGAGATGTCTAACATAAAAGGTTTGGCATTCTTTGGGGTAAATAAATATCAACAAATACTTTTTCTTAAGGGAATCCATTTTTCCCAGTAGCTTCCAAAACGAATTTATCGGAATTGATGAGGAGTGTGTAAATATTTTAATTGCGGATTAAGTACAAAATTCTTTTTAACTCGTTATGAAATATATAAATGGTTAATATTTCGCTTCTGTAGCAGCGAAAAATCACGGGAAAAAAAACCTCCCTCGAAACTTACAGTCACTCGAATTCTCCCAAAGTAGCTTTCATAACGAAAGCAGGAGCAACAGTCTGCTAGCTGGAAAAAAAGGGGCACACGTAAGGGGGGTAAAAAAAAAATGTTTTAACGATAATTGCGAATTTGAAACAATTTCCTCGGCAGTAGCACATCCTTAAATAGCGGTGTTTGTGTATATCCAGTGGCTCGCAGAGAGCGAACGAGAACATTCGGTAAAATTACAAGCATTCCGAGCTGCTCTGACTGCACTGTGTATAGCGGATGCCCGCAGGAATGGTTATACAGCCCAGGGGGAGAAAAGAAGTGCGAGCAGTGCAGCCATGGAGAGTCGGGAGCTCGCTGCACAAAAACGACCCATCTCGTTTCGCGTCGAGTGCGCTAATTGCGCGCTGGCCGCGCATGCTTTCTGCCGTTCTGTAGTGCCCCCGAGGAGGTGAGTCCTCGTTATTTGAGATTCTTTAATGGACTTTCAAGAATTTATCGAATTAACTAATGAGCCGACCTTAATGAGATCGTTACACAATCCGAGATTCCTTATTGAAATCGTTTCCTTTCTTTCTCGCTCGCTCGCGCGTCTCTGTTTCTTCTCTTCCTTTGCCGCCGCCGCGCGCGCGGTGCGGTGCGCACGCCGAGGTTTATTTTTGCGCTCTGTTAATTGTGTATCTGCTGCAGTGTGTTTTGTTTCGGTGGGAATTCGATAAGTGAAAGCTTATTGTTGGGGCGCCAAGTGCAGTTTTAATATTTTTTAGTATTATTATTTGGTATTAAAATTTGGTTCAGTCTCTTAACAAGTAGAAACAATTTCACTCTTTCAGAATTTTGAAGTTTTCACTATTTGTAAGGCATGAAAGTAGGCTAAAAGAACTATAGTAAATACAAGTGCAGGCAGTAAAAACTGATCTCTCGCAGTAAAGATAATTCAAAAAGCTAAAAATAAGGCGCAGCCAACCCTCGCTTCACATCGCTAAACCAACATTCCCATTCCAGACAAGCGGAGTATTTGTTTCAGATAGAAAAGGCGTTTTTCCCACACACAGGCACACCGACTGCACACGAGCGTCGAGTTTTTATGTCGCGCCCGAGGGTATCGGGTCCTCCTCTTCTTCCCATCTCGAGCGCTCGTGTCGTCGTCCCCCTCGTGCACCTTATCTAAAATCCTTTTTTGGCCCTGATTAGTCTACTCCAGAAGAAGTGGGAGTGTCTGGACTTCTTTCGACGGAGAGAGAAGAGCGTCACGCGGGGGCTTACGCTTATCTGCACGCTGTGCGCGATATGTGTATAAAAAGCCAGAGGCTGGATTCGTCGTGAGAGTTCCGGAATTTCCGTGTACGAGTACGAGCCTTTACTGATATTAGGTATATATAGGCTTATAATACGCACACGTGCATGTGTATACAGAGAAAGAGAGAAAGAGACGTTGGCGTAATTGTTACCCTAGGCGGTAGCTGAATACGCGTCTGCTACGGTGGTCTAGATCTTTGCCTCTCTGACGTGACGCGAGTAATTTTCCAAAATGACGCTTAATGGTAGGTCTTTTAGGCCTTTTAAAAATGTTTGGGGAGCGTCGGTGGGTTATTGCAAATGGTATCGCTATTCCGCAGTGAGGGATTTCTATTCCTGAATTATTCATATGCGCCTTTGCTGATTACTTCGAAATTGGCGCGCTTCTGTACACAATGTTACACATACAAACTTGGAATAAAGTAATTCGTATATGCATGTATAGAATACGAATGATATTATCTTGGAGCTGTTTCCGCATGACTATTCTTTTTAACAACCACGTGTCGAATTTTGCTTTTAAACAGTTATTTACTCAAAATGTAACTTTCAAATGCATGCATCAGCATCAAATTCGAAGCGTGACAAACAGAAGAAGCATTGCCTCTCTCATCCTCGTCACGCTCGACGATCGGGAGAAAAAAAAAGTGAAAAACGCATACCATAAATAATCGTCTCTTATCGATCCGGATTTTCTTCGGTCGAACAGCAGCGACACTTTCCCCCAAAAAGAGGCCCGAGCGAGAGCCAAAAGACTCTTTCGGCGCCTTATCGTCTTTCGGTAATGTCTGGGGTAACCCAACACTGGCGCGTTCCGTGTCGTTAGACTAGTCGATAGCTCAAGACCCTTCGGTCCAAGGCATGCTTTCGAACGAGAAAATAGTCGCCGGGATCTCTCTCTCTCTCTCTCTCTCTCTCCTGCTCTCAGTTTTCACGACAATTCTTAGCCAAACACGAACCTTGCGCCACACACACGGGGGGTACACACGTGCTTCGGGCACACGCAGAAAAACAAAATCTAAAGCTGCACGTGCTTTTCTGTTTTCCGCAGTTTCGAAAACGAAACTTTTTGGGGGAGAACGTTTTAAGCTAAATTACGTCGTTGGATTATTTGAGCTTAACTCGTGTGTTGTGAAGAATTGTAATTTATTTTTTGCTACCTTACTTTTTACGTATCGCTAAATGTACATTAGGAATAAAATAGAAAATTTTATGTCGGATGAAAATAAAGCTGCTTTATCATGTGAAATTCATTTTACAACTCAGTTTTAGTATTTTAAAATAATAATGTTACCCAGCGGAAAACGAAAAGCATTTTCGACTTTTCCTTAATTCACATACAAATAAATATTAATTTTTGCAAATTATATGAATAATTATAAAATGTTCAGTGACAGTCGTAAAATAACTCATTAGAATCATTAAAAACGAAGAAAAGGTAAATTGAAAAATACACATTAGCAAGCTAAGTGATAATTTCAAACGTTAAATACCTCCAACCATCTTTACAATGCATAACATAATATTCATTATATGTATATATATATATATATCCCCGATTCAAAGCCAAAACTTTCCAATATCGACAAAACAAAAAATAGATTAAAATCTGCAGTCTAACAAAAGCAAAGCGACCTGCAGGGTGGGTAGGTGTCTTACAAGTGCTGGCATCGTCGAATTAATACCGAAACCGCATTATTCCACGAATGGGTGCGCTGTGCTGTAGCTATACTTTCTCGCTCTCTCTCTCTCTCTCTCTCTCTCTCTCTCTCTCTCTCTCTCTTTCTCTCTCTTGCTCTCGCTCTCTTGCTCTCGCAACGATCGTCGGCGAGCGCAAACACACGCAAAGGATATACGGAATCGACAGGTGCTCCATCGTCGTGTCGAACGCCTCCGCAATCGACTACATGCACTCGCACGCGCACACACATACACACGCACAGGAGATATTGAAATCCGAGAGGAAAAGATCGGTGAAGACCGCGTGGCATCGTGCTCGCTCGCTCCTCTCGGCATGATATGACGCACGATCGCTCGAGCCATCTATGACGCTTTTTAGCTTTTAAAGGCGCTGCTTTGTATTACGCGTGTAAGGGATTATGCTGCAGAATTTACTATTTTTATTAGGAGCGCCATTTCTAGATATATTTACGAATGTGTCTTTGATCTATATCGACAAAAAAATTAAAGCTTCGCATGTTATGACTGTAGATAATGAATTGTGTAAGATTTAATATTTCTATCCATGGTTCAAAACAAAAATTAGGTACTTAAAAAATTATGAAATTTTCAGCTTCTTCCAGAAATTGAAATTCAACGCCTTGAGTCTCGAAAGAAAAAAAATGAAGCTAAGCCGTCGGCGCGTCTTATCTCTAAAGAGTCTGGGACGCGCATACAGGCGCATAATTATCTCCTTGTAGACGTCAAGCGCTTATCGAGGCATATATATATATATACGGTGCCGCAGCAACTACCGATCGACCGCGGCTGCAGCTACATTATACGCGTGTGCACGGCACACACTTGCCGATCCTTCGGCTCAGAAATCGCTCGAGCTGCAAGCCGACGACGCGCACTCGGCACGTAACAGCAAAGAGAGAGAGAGAGAGAGAGAGAGAGACCCGCTCGCGTACAGAACATCATAAGCCGCGCCTCTATATACTCTCACCGGTGCTCATTTGAATATTTTATTGTTGAGCGCGAGGAGCCGAGGATCTTACGATTTTACGGACCGCCACACCGACAAATCTTCAGCTCGCGCGCGTGGAGGAAGAAAAAGAGATTAAATAGTGTGAGCGTAAGAAGGATCGAGAGCGTTTTGTAAGGTTGTATCGCCCTCGTCAAATGTTTTATATCTTGCATAGCGGGGATATCAGGCGCGAGAGAGTGAGTTGAGAGAAAATTAGTTATCCCGCGTCCGGTAATATCTCGGTATGGGGGAAAGATTCGAGATACTGTCATGCTTTGAGGACGTGAAATCTTGATAATCGGTCGGGCGAAAGTTTTGTTTTATATATCGGGTTAATCACTGGGGTAAGCAGTCGATGAAATACTCAACCATCTGAAGCATCGGCTTAGAAATTCACAATTTTTATTAAAATACACGTCGATTGATACGTAATAATATTTCTTGTTGATTTTTTAATTCTATTTGAAAATATTTTGAATGGTTTCATCGTCTGCTCGTGAGTGAAAATCAAGTATATAAAGTGAATAATAAATAAGAGGGATTATTAATAAAATTTAGTACATTTCAACAATTTTACAAACGATGCCAGATAATCAAAATTATGTCAATATTTAACCACCGCAAATTTCAATACAAAGCCATGTGATAAGCAAAGAAAGTACTATTTACATAATAATACAATAATAAAATAAAATACTGTTTAAAAAAATTATTATTCGCAATATGAAGCTATAACTTCAATTGTAATTTTGTCGTTTCATACCTGCAATGAACTAAACAGATTAGTACAAACTCAGCTATTTCAACCAACGTAAGTAAAAGACACTCCACGACCAAATGACAGCATAAAACCATATCAAGTTTTCAAAGCACATGTATACCGGCCAGCTTGACATCAACTTTGGGACGCATCTGAGCTCACCATATACACCAAAAAAATATACCTAGAGCATTTGATACGTCTGACCGTTAAACTGGCCGCTTGTCCTCTCGGCATATCCATCTCCTCGAAGCTACTCCCCATGGGCACTTACATACGCACCGTATCTTAAGTAAAGCACCAACGCCGTAAAATTCACTTATACTTCGAAGCGTTACCTATACCCTATATATCGGGCCTGCGGACGAGTAGTTTTGCGCGCTCGCTTTCGATACAGATCGACTGTAGCTCCACATATATCGGCTCGACGCATCAACAGCGAAGGCGTTGGCAATGGACCCGCGCAGCTGCGATACAATGCCGGCGCGTAATTTCCCCGCGTAGAAATGTACATCTTCGCGATATGGTTGCGATATCGGACGGGTACGAGGATAAGGATCATCTCTCGCTGGGGATATATAGAGTCGGCGAAGAAGCGCTGCGCACGAATTTCCAGCCGTAAAAATCATTTTAGTACCAATATAAAGCGAGATGACGCAGACGATCTTACGCGCGTCTGTGTGTGTGTGTGTGCAGCTACATACAGTCGCCGGAGGCTCGTGCGTTTCTTACTCGCGTAAAGTAAAAAAGACCGGTGGAAAAAGTCTGTGCTTCCCGCCGTCAGCCGAGTGCACGCGCTTTATTATCAACTATAAAGTAGCTTTTTTTAAATTCCGCGCGAGTTTCATGTAAAACAATTCAGAACGGTTTTTCCAGTTTATATAAGGAACTTATATATGTGAACTACTTAAAAGCCGGACGCTTATAACTGCCAATAAAAATCGTCGGCTTTTCAACGCTAGAGTATTAAAAAAATGGCGTACTCGTCGCTTTATATTAAGGACAGTGGATTAAGCTTGAACCTAATCGACCTTTTTCCGCAATATACGATTTTCAATACTTTTTAAATCCTTTATTGAAGACTACGATGATGTATAAGACAACTGCAATATTACTACAGTATACTTTTTATTAGTTCCAGCTGAGAAATTGTTAATTTTGACCACAACGATATATCGTCGAGTAATTGCGCCCACCGTATATGGAAGCTGCTCGCGAAATAAAGTAAATGATGCAGGAGCTGATGTAGCACGAAGCATAAGCATTACCCTGAGCCAGTGTCAACAGTTCCACTACTATACTGGCCGACCGCAAATACGCTTTACACAGGCCGCAATGCCAATACGCTTTGAACAATAAACGCAAAGTCGTTCGGGCCGGGCGTAATCGATTTTCGCTACACGCGGAGGCAAAACTTGAAGACGCGTAATGGCCGAAACTTGCCATGTTATTACACAGCGTTGTTCGAAAGTGATAATGAGGTCTGTACTCCCATACACACCACAAAGTTTGTGTTGTTTCTTTTTTTATTATTACAAAGAAATCTAAGCTTTTCACTTGAGCGCGTATAAAAATAGATGTTCGATATATCGAAAAGCGTCTGGACATATGCGTCTCGCCGAGATTCATACAGGGAGATAAAGAAAGCTATTTGCCGAAACGAGCGTGCGGAAGTGTTGGTTTTAGGGTCCTTTTATGCAAGGGTTCCGTAAAAAAAAAGGAGCAGGAACACCACGGACAAAGGAGAACTGATGCCGTGTAGGAAAGGTTTTCTTTCGTCACGCGCGCGCGGGCGGGTGGAATAAAGTTAAAATATGCGTCGTAGGTATAACTGAAAGCCGAAGAAGGGGCCAGAGATCAATATTCTTTTGAATCTGCATAGCTCTCTTTTTTCTCTTTCACTCTTGACCCTTCTTGCGCGCTGTACTGGCTTTTTTATCTCGTGCGCTTGCTTCTCCTCTCTCTCTCTCTCTCTCTCTCTCTCTCTCTCTCTTTTCCTCTTGAAAAACGCACGCGCGCGTAGACCTCGGAAACCTCAAAACTCGAGGCTCTCTTTGCATCTGAAATTTATTCCACGGATGTAAGAAGGAGATTTGTAATAAACCGACCGAGGCTGAGTTCTCTTGTGGCCTGCATGTATGAAAATTCTTTTGAATCTTTTCAGACCGAGCATTTCTACAAAAAAAATGTATACTTTTCATAGATGCAGCGTTAGTACTTTTTAAGAAAGACATACAACTATAATAATTACAAAAGAATTGTCATTCTAAAACGTATATAACATAAATTAAAAGTAAACTAATTTGTATATTACAATATGTTAATAAATAACAAAAAGCTGAAGTTCTTTGTACAAGAAGCAAGTGATCAAAAAATACAGTGAAAAGAGGAAGCTCATACACTTGCCCGCTCCAAAAACGATTAACCGGCTAATTATTACGTACGCCTCCATCTGGCAGCGCAAACGCGCAGGCGTTTTTTTATCACCGCTCCGAATATATATATCCGTAAAGCTAATTTTCGACACTCTCAAGCGATTCCAAGGAGACTCTCAAGTCCTTTCCTGTAAATGCGTGAGAAAATCGTTAAAAGCCATTTGGCGGCGTAGCCCCCAAGAGCACAATGAGAGTCCGCTCGCGCAGCAGCCGAAGGAAGAAGGTCTTTCAAGTCCGTACAAACACATATACACCCTCGCACAAAGGGGAGTCGCGAAAAATCTCTTGACTTCCTCTCTGCCGAAGACGCAATCTGGAACGACCGAGTGGCGATCTGGTAAGCCTCTTTTTTTTCTTTCTTGAAAGGTCCGAAAAGTCATTACCGTCCGGTCGTGCAATCGCGGATTTCCGGGTGCCCCAAGAGCCACTCAAGAGCCGAGCCTCCCGTCCATTATGTGCCTTTGCGCCCCCGGATAAGTGGCCGTTTTCGATCTTTCGTCGAGCTGCGCGCGTGCGTGTGTCCTTTTTGGCCCGAGACGATCGTCTCGACGACGAGTCGCTGCCACTGTAGAGTTTTTCGAGTTTAAGAGAGGACTCGAGTGCCTCAGACGCACACTTGGTCTTTGCCACGCGAGGTGTCAAGTGTCTGGGACTCACTCTCTCCCCCTCTCTCTCTCTTCACTTTACCATCGACTCGTCACCAATATAACGCACTGTTGCATAAAGAAACCGAGTCGGATTTCTCCATAAGCCGCAAGGATCATATGACGTAACTGCTTTAAAAGTTGTAGATTAATGTTAGAAATTTTGAAAAAGTTCGAAATTTTTTTTATCGAAGCTAAGTGAACAAGTCAATTTTATGAATTTATAAAATTTCACTCTAATGCTATGCATGAAAACATTGCTAATATTGCAGTTACTTTTTTATGGCGCATTTTTTTATAATCCGTTACGGTACTTGTATTTGATCAGTTAAGAGGTAGCAGCTGCATGGTTTTCCGCAGTATAAAAAATAAAATATATGTGCACCTTGAATTTTTTAACAATATTTTCATTCTTATATATTTGATTGTGGCAGTAGAAAAGCAAAGGATGAATGCTCCAATTACTGTGGATTAGAAGTAGAGGTTAATTTTAGCGACTTGAATAAATTCGATGTACGCAAACAAATAATGACAATTCTTTTTGCATAAGAAAGTTTATAATATTTATTACTTATATCCCAGAAAGTGACAAATAAATTAATGAATCGACCTTGAAAGTATCCGTGTTCTGGTCGATATTACTGCTAACTTGTTTCTATTACTGCGAACTTGTTTACATTACTGCGTGCCAATTACTGCACCATGTTAAAGCATAAGATCCAAAGTATGTAAAATACAGTCATTTAAACACGTGGGAACAGAATTTGATTAACAAAAGAACCGGTTTATTTTATCAAACTTTGGCATTGAATAAAATGAATAGCTGCAAAAAATAATAAATACAAAATATAGATATTAAACAAGTAAATGATATAAAAAATCAAAATATATTCCTAATAAAGAGTTAAACCGTTGCTATTATATTGTAAATATAACTTGAAATTAAGAGAAAATGATTAAAAAAAACCGGTACCTGACAAAATAGCGGTATCGTAACGGTAATAAAATCTCTTGAAAACTATGAAAAGAAAGAGTCGCAACTGCTCGAAGCCAATACGTCAGAGTGTCATCAAAGCATCGCACTTATCTCTTCGAATCAATACACTTTATATCGCATCGATGGAAAGGCGAGTCCGCGAAGAAGGCGAGACAGAGAAAGAGATAGAGAGGCTACAGAGACACACGTCGTCGCGCGTGTGCTGGACAAAAAACGAGTGATATCGGGTCGACAGAGTAGTCGGCCGTGCGGCGATCCTCGTCTGCCAACACCCCGCGTCGTCTACCCTGCAGCAGCAACGCGTGAGCGTCAAGTGTCGCCGATATACACACAGGCCATGGAAAAGAAAGAGGCCGACAGAGTCCAGACGCTTGGCTGCCTCTCGAGTCTCTCCTGCTGCTGTTGCTGCTGCACAACCTCCGCCACCAGCTTCGATCGTACCGACACACGCGTTTCCTTTTTGCTCGCGGCTTCTCTTTTTGGCGGGGATATCTGCGTGTGTGTGTGTCTCGTGTCGCTCACGCGAACCGCGACACTTCTCGCTTTCAGCAGTAGCGGCACAGTCTTCTCTCTAGTCACTTCTTCCTTTTTTCTAACTGCTTTTACAAGGTTCGTTTTGCTTTCTTTTTTTTTTTTTTTTTTGTTGAAGCTCTCTTTCCGCTGCGATAAACTTGTATCAACGCTGCGAAAAGTTGGTAGCGAGAGGCTGGTGCAGCGATAACGAGGCGATAGCACCGAGCGCCTTTTTTACTGTTGCTCGCATGCCAGTTGTCGGGAATTCTGTTATGGAGAATATATAGAAATGTATATGAAGAGCAGTCGGTGAGGTTGCTTATTTGAAAAAATATGCTTAAGTATTGAACGAAAATTTTACATAAACGCGGTTCACTTATATTTGTTATTCTATACGATAGAAGAATAAAATTGTAAATCGATAATTAATTTTACAATAGTCTTACACTCTATAAAAAATAAAAACTGTTACAAATATGTATTGCTTAATATAGTAATATTTTCCAAAATACTCATATTTTTGCCATCCGAATGAACATTTTATTGATATCGGTACATATCACTATAACCCAGCAATCGCATCCCGAAACATGAATGGCGCGCCTTCTTTTGAAGCCACTTCCAACGACAAGATTGTCCTTTCCAGCTGGCAGCGACCGCTTAATCTTATCCAGCCGCAATCTCCAGCATTTCCCGCTGCGATATATATACCCTTTCGGAACGCGCAGCTTCCGGAAGTCTGCGCACCGCCACACACAGCAGCAGCACCACGACCACCACCAAATAAGGAAAAAGTTCGTCCGAGATAGCGTCTGCGATATATTCTCTCGCTTTCTCTATGTGCGAGCGCAGGTCTCAGGCTCGCGGATTCGACGCCCACGCAGGTGTCGGGGGACCACACACGTTTCAAGCTCCCTCCTCCCGTCATTTGTTCGCACGGCGCACGACTAAAAATGCTTGTCGCTACGTTTTTGCGCCGTTCGTATATGTGAGTTGTATGAGGGCAGAGTGTGTGATATTGAGCTGGACTCGATATCCCGCGGAGAAGAACGAGAGCTTGCGACTTGAGAAGGGTGCAGTGGTTATGTTGCAATTTGAAGTTTCGAATGATTTCTTTTGGAGGGGCCAGCTTTTATATTTTTGAACAACGATACTTGTGTATTTGTGTGGGAGAAATAGGGTTTTTTTTTTGGTTCGGTACGATTCTTTATCTGTAACGTCGCGAGAGTACAAAAAAAAACGATATCATTCAAGTTGAACTTTCGGTAAAAGAATTACGTTAGGGGATTGCGTTTCTAAGAAGAAATTTAAAGTCAAATAGCAATACATACATAAGAGAGTACTTCGATATTCTTTTCATTAGTTTTAGTTCGATATTTTAAACAAAACTCGTGCAGACTTTGCCGAAGATAAAAATAAATATCGAGCTCTCAAAGCTCTGACTGCATCGAACAAATCGCTCAAAAAATAAAGAACGTCATCGTTCTTCATACGCGCGTTGGCGAGCGGTCGCATAAAAAAATGTACAAATAAAAGCGATCAGACGCTGCACAAAGCGCATCAACGATCGCTGCACCCCAGAGCGCACCTTTGAACCAGACACACGATGTTTCTGTGCGACGCGCGCACGCGGCGAGCAGAACGATTTCGAACGTGTCTATATTTGGCGTCAGACCGCGCAGTGCGTACACGCAGCAGTTTTATCGCGGCGAGAAAGGAGGGGTGAAGGCAAGGAGAAGAGGTAAAAGAAAGACGCGCTCTCGAAGGCTCGTAAAACGACTCGTAAAGCCGCGTCAAAAATCATAATTTGAATTTTGCGGTGCGGCACTGCCTGTGCACGTTTGTGCTTGCGCGCATCTGTATGTACGGGCCGGGCACGTGCGATATTGTGTTTGCAGTGGCCCGGTTCGTTTTATGGACACCGAGGAAGATGGCAATAAATGCAAATTGTTCCGAGTATACTCTTTTGCACTTTTATTGAAAGATATATTTACTGGCTAATTAGGATTCGATCGGCTGTGCCTTTGAGTGTCAGCCTCGGAAAATGTATATATAACCGACTTAATGCCTTTTTGCACGGGCATCTGTAATTTCAATGCGTCATAAGTTTGCTGCAATTAGTTTGAATAAATATGAGAAGTATGCACTTTGCATTAGCTCGAGTCGTTTAGTTCTGCAACAAACCTGTGAGTCTCCGTATTATCTGAAAAATTTGTGCAAAAGTTGCAGGATTGTTCAAACCTGTCATAACTGTTTTGTGCAATGCTTGTATTTGAGGGCGAAACGTTATTTTCGTCAATAAAATTATGTTATTTTTCTGGACAAAGGTACAAAAGAGTTCACATATTCCGCGATAATTCTGTATGATTTTGAATGCAAGCCGTTGAAAACAATCCCCGGTGGCCAGTGGCCGAGACAAAAGTTGCTCGCGAGAGTCTCGGCAGCTACTGTCCGCAAGCTTCTCGGCTTACGTCTATCCCACACACGGCGGCGAGGGGATCGCGGCTACGTGACGCATGCCTGATGCACCACGCGCGAGAAGGAGAGATAGACGGACGAGATATCCATCTACAATGACGCTAAGGAGCGGGAAAGAGCGAGCATTTGTAATCCTCGAGCGCGCGCGCGCGAGCTTGAAAGCCGAGAAAGAGTCCTGCGGAGAGAGTCGCGCGCGCGAGGCCCTCCCGATTCCGGAGCAGTTCCAATTTATACGAGAGGAGGAGGGGGAGGGGGTTCGTGGCGGCGATTAATCCTGCAGTCACGACGAGAGACTCACTGGACCACCCAGACGCACCTAACAACCAACACCCTCTCTTTCTCGCGCGCCTCTCTCTCTCTTTCTCTCTTCCCTTGACTTTTTCACTGCGGCTCTGTGTCTCTCGTTGGCTCTCTCGCTTCTTTGGAATCGTTGATCGCCGCGCATCTCGTAAACGTCCCAACCCTACTCTTCCTCATGCTCCTTCTACCTTTTCTCGCGGCAATGCCAGTTTAGAAGGACTTTGTTATTCGTCTGATGCTCTTCTCTCTCTCTTGCTCAGTCCTTTTTTTCACTGTCTCTGTGTGTCGAGGGGAAGAGGCCGTTTTATTGGATACTTGGGGGTCGATACTTAATGTCCTTCCATAAATGGTGTCGAATATATGAAGAACCAATTTCTTTTCTTTTATACGTACAGAGGTTCTTCAAAGGCCATTTGCTTTGACGTTCGGTAAAAGTTATACTTTACAAGTACATTTTCAAGTGAGAGCAATTTATTTGATTGATTTTATTGAATGTTCTCGTCTTTAGTAAAATGTTATAGCAGATTTGCAATGCTCGACCAATATTAAGATGATTTTTCAGTAATTTTTTTGGTCCGTATTAGAGCCAGTAAGGATCCTTAGTATTCGTTGAATTTTATTTTACTCTATTTTAAAGAAAACTTCGTTATAGTATTAATTTAACCAAAATCTCACGAGAGTGTAAATAGAAAAGGGAATAAGAAGTATTCACATTCGAAATACGATCCTCGATGGACTCATTCATCCTTTTCGCTCTTCTTAACTCGCTCTCCATCACCTAAGATATAATAAAGGCAAGCACGAGTCACGACTAGTTGATGTATTAACCGAGCGGCGAATAAAATTCTCACCTGTCCCTCTCTCTCGCCTCTCATCAATCGTCAGATTAAAAGTAATTCCATCCGCGTTCTGTACAAAAGCCTCGCGCCGTTTCGCCTAGTCATACCACCAAAATTTACGTTCGCAACGAGGCCAGACGAAGGCGTTTGATAAGAATGTGTATATATATATTCATATATGCGAAAAGGTGTACAGTGTGTCGAAGGCAGAGAAAAGGTGGGCGAGAGAGAAGGCCTAGGTAAACGGGGGGATGAGGAGCAGGAGGAGGGAAGAGCGAAAGGAAGAAAAATGTATCGGCAGGAGAGGCCTGGGCCCTTGCTAATTTGAATATTGAGAGTTGCGGGGGTGTTGGTAACCCGGGCAGCTGCAAAGCTCGCGCAGCATCATAAAACATCGCGAACTATTCGACGCTCATTGTGCACCGGAGACTCGATCTCTCTCTCTCTCTCTCTCTTTCTCTTTCTCTTTCTCTTCTCTCTTTCCATGCCACGTTGCTGCAGCCTCTAACTCTGAAAGATCGATGGCTGGTGCTCGACTGTATCACCCGCTATTACTTCTTTTTTTTTTTCAACGAGACATTAAGATTTCTTTTGTTCAGCTCGACTCTCACTCTCTCGCGGCGACATTAATATCAGTCAAAAATATAATTAAACGATCGGTCTTTCACTGAAACTAAATTTTCACTTCATTTGACGATACTTTATACTATTGTGCTATATAGCTTTCTTACAGGTCGAATGTGGTATCTAGTTATTTCGTTTTTTCAAATGTATACTTTTACTCACTAGCTCTTTCACTTCTTCGCCAGACTTAACAAATACTAATTTTCTAACACTTCTAGAAATATACTCTTTTCTACTCTTCATAATGATGCCAATTAACGTTCAAATTTATAATGGTAGTTTATAATTTTTTCGGAACTAGCGTATACAGTAATACTATCAAGAAAGTTTTAAAACAGAAAAAAGTTATACATAAGCTTGCATGGTAAACAAACGGGAGAAGAAAAGAATGGAAATGAAAATTTTTCCTCGCAGCGCGAAAAAGTTCACCTGATTGTGTGTACAGCGCACACGGACACAATCACAAATGCGCTCGGAGCGGAGCGAGAGAAAGAGACCTTATACAGTCTCCTCCGCAAGCAACACACAACCGCCTCCCGTACTATGGCCGCTTATACACATCGTGAAAAGGATTCCCGCAAAGGTCCCAATCATTCAGAGGGAGAGAGCCGAGGTCCGCCGTAATGAATGGCCGGCATTTACATACGAAGATGGCGAGTATCTTATTACAAGCCCAGCTCGCGCGCGCGAGAGAGAGAGAAACGTATGTGCCTCTGTGTGTGTGTGTGTGTGTGTGTG
>UELV01141817.1:0-12950 GCA_900490015.1 Megastigmus stigmatizans | reverse complement strand
CACACACACACACACACACACACACGCACAGACAGACATTATGCGAAGAAAAGTGTCGGCGGCGAGAGGCTCCTCACAGCTCTTTAAAATGCAACTTTATGCTAATGGAAATTATTATTATTCGTACGGTCTGCGTGGTACTACGCGTCGTCGGGAGCCCCGAACGCGCACGCGCAAACTCCCTCGAGTCGGCCGCGCTGATAAAAAAAAGAAGAAGAAGAAGAGAGGAACGTCGTTTTGTATATATATACGTCAATTGATAAGAGAGAGCCCCGCTATAAGATTATACTCTATTTCCCTCGAGGCGCGCGGGCGATCTGCCGTCTTAATTAAGTGGATCTTTAGCGTTGCAATTGACGCGCTTGCGCATATGTAGCGGTTAATATTGTGCATTTGATAACGGACTGTAGGATGATTATACGTGTGCGTTAACAGCACTTGCTTCAGGCAATATTTACTCACGAGTTGAAATATATATATATATATATATTGTGATTAGACCATTAAACAGAGTCGATCGACTATTTTTTTGTGCCTCGAGCTTAATGACGATTGTCTATTGGCCATACGACATAATAACGAAATGGCTGATTATAATGCGGCTGTGAAAATCGAATTGACTTTGATTTTATGCGTCGACTCGATATATAGCAATGATATTGGTAATTGAGAGATCGTTACACACGGCTTTATCGATCGATCGATATACACACTTCGACAAAACCCATCCGCAGTACATATACATTTTCTTTACACACTGGTACGCTCTAAAATAGTTTTATTTACATTCTATCAGAAAATGAGTTGTGTCTATAACTAATGGATGCATTAAGCAGGTACATGCGATTACTATTCATAAACACATTAAATACACATTTATTATCCCTTTCCCGGTGCACAAAAAAAATGCAAGATGTATACTGTATATAAGCAAGAGGAGCGAGTGCGTAGCTTGACTCCACCTTGGAACGAAATGAAATTAAAACGACATTTATACGGACGTTATCTCAATTGCTTCGAACCTTCTTTCTCTCTCTCTATTTTTCTTTTCTACGTTGCACTTGATTCTCTTTTTGCTTCTGCTTTGTACACACACGCATCATACATATACGCATGTGCACACTTATGTATAAGTACGCGGGGCGTATGAAGGTGTGCAGGTTGCAAAGAAAAAGTAGCACGCGCGAGCAGACTCTTGAATTAATTTCCATGAATATAATATATAAGAAAAGTGTGCTGTGCGAGTATACTTGTAACGCGGAAAAGATATAGGCCGGTTAAGCGAAGAAATTATATATCGGCATTCTCTCAATGGGGGGAGGATTGGAAAAGCACGAGAGAGAGAGAGAGAGAGAGAGAGAGAGAGAGAGAGAAATAGAGAGAGAGCGCGAAATTAACGGGTCTGTACGCGGGATTGCGCGGTCCGATAAGGCGCGTGCATCGCGCGTATATAGCACTTATATCGAAGGAGGGTATATAACTATATTAAGCTCGGCCGCGCGCGAGCGCAGAAAATGCTTGCAATTCGCACGGATGAAAAGGCTGTTATTGGCCGCGCGAGCGCGACGATCGGTGGATGAAATTGCCAGTCGAGGCGCAAAAAGGAGGCGGGAAGCGTTTAAGGATCTCCAAGGAGGCTCAATTTAGCGCCGCTTTGTCTACACCTATTTATGTTTCTCTCGTTATTTTTTTGCGTCACAGATTATACCAACTTTCTGCGCATGAAAGTAAAATTTCCCTATTTGCATACACGCGCGATTAGTAAGTAATACTTACGGCTGCGGTACTTTGTGACCCATATCGTGTATGTTATATATACGAGCGTTTTCAAAGTTAAAACAGGCAAGGGTTCTTTGAAAAAAATAACGAGTAATTTGCAAAGTAATCATTGCATTGCCATCTCTTGAATAATCCCTTATAATTCTCATTGTGTGAAATTGGAAAAACCGTGATATCACCAGTTCGTTGAATAAATCAACGTCAGACCGGAGCATTATACCAATATTTATTTCGTTGTAGAGCGGGAATACTTAATAAATATCAAGTATATGATACGCAGATCGGCGCGGGTACTGCGTGTCTTCTGTCGACATTTTAATTTAGCCCACGATCCAAGCCTCGACCGTATCCCCTTCTTATTTTTTTGAGTATATATACACTTTGTTGGTGGAAGAGATCTCGGAGCGCGAAGAGCGTGTAATTAGTGCAGTGGCGCGCGCATAAAGTAATCGCTTATAGGTTGTAATTGCACGCTTGGCGATAAGACGAATTAACATTCGATTGCAATCTCGCTGCGCAAAAGAAAGAGAGAGAGAGAGAGAGAGAGAGAGAGAGACTCGCGTGTGTGACTCGAAGAGCGATAGATACGGATCTGGCCATAAAAGTCTTGCGGGGCTACTCGCAGCGGAGCGCAAGGTTTTGTGCGCTGCTCCAACTCCTTCTCTCTTCGATTTTTTTTTGTTAATGCAAGGATCGTTTCGTCGGTAATTTATGGGTTTTTGCTCTTCGTGGCCCGTACGCGGGAAGTTTCGGTGGTATATATACATTATTTGTTTTCGCGAAATCGTGGCGTGCAAACTGGAGGACTTTTCGGGTCCGACCCCGCGCGCTTCAATTACTACGGCTTGGTTTATTATAGCGTGCGTGCACGATAAAGTATATTAATTACTCAGATAAGCGCAATCTTTATGGTTAGGATACGGATTTTGAGTTTCTTTTCGTCGAGAACTCGATATATATTATATGTATTCGACCGCGGTGCAAGCTCTGTGCATGACGTAAAAATACTTTAAAGATTACCGAGTGGAAGTGCGTGTGCGGCATAGTGTGTACCGACGCAAACCTATCGAAAGCAAAAGTGACGAGAGTGACTCAACGGAGTGAGAGAGAGAGAGGGCAGAAAAGTTAATTACAGCAGCGTTGACTTTCAGACTCGACGCGCGCAAACGCCAGCCAGAAAAAGAAACTCGAATTCAAAAAAGTGCTAACTTACACGATGTTTTGGCTCGCTCCGTCTCCCTTTCTCTCTGTCCTCCCGCGCACTCGGCTCTCTTTTTTATTTCTTCTCCTCCGCAGCTTCTTCTGCTTCTTCTTCTTCTTTTTCTTTTTTTTGCACGCGGCGGAGAGCGAGATGCTAAATTGACGATTTTACGCCCCGTTTACGCTATTTCGAAATCGCTTCAAAATTAGACCTGCGCCGAGTCTCGAGCTGCACGTTTTATTTTTTCATCTCGTATATGCCTTTGAGTGATTGTTCAAATTTCGCGTCTACGTCTCTTCATAAAGTATCGCCGCTCGCAGTAGGTATCATTGGATAATGCTAAAATAATTGCTGCTAACGAATGGTCCTACTAATCGCTTTTTAATAAAAGACTGTATTATCTCTTCGAGCTCTCATCATAAGTAATATATAGGAAACATTATTATACACATACTTCTTTGGCAGATAATAAGCTTGTTGTAGCTTTAAAAATGCATTGAATTGGATGAATAACCTCACCGCGTCATGCGCGTATTTAATTAGATAATTCGTCATTATATACGTATGAGACTTAGCAATAGATATAAAAATTTGTTACTTAAAATATTTTGCCCGATCGCGTCATTTGCAATACGTATGTCTAAAAGCATTGTTACTTCAAGTTCAAAATTTTGCAGAATGCACAATATATTCTGAGGCAAGCTTAGCCGCTGCGAGCAAAAGCGTAAAAGGGGCTGCGCGAAAGAAGCCTCCGATGCAGCTCGAGGCAGTCTAAGATTTTGGTTGGTTATAAGTCGAGTCGTTGGTTCGTCTCGATGGCCAGTCACGAATTCAGAGAATATAGATATCGAATGAGTTGTCGCGCCGCCGCCTCCGTCGCTGCTGCTTCTGCCCACACGAGCGAGAGCCGGCGTTCATAGCTTTTCTACTCCTCCTCCTCTCGTTCTTCTTCGTCGTCGTCGCTGCTTCGCCGTGTGGTGTTTGACGAGGAAATTAGCGCGTACCTGATACGCCAGTGTGCGTCTCTCTCTCTCTCTCTTTACCCATCTTTTGCGACTCTCGAAGCACAACAAAACGCCCGCGCGAGCAAAAGAGAGAGAGAGAGAGAGAGAGAGAGAGAGAGAGGACACGCACACTCGTAAACTCTCCCTTTCGTTTTGGATATTTCGGCAATGCCGGGGACAAGGTCGTGACCCGATTCTCGTGTGAAAATTACATATACGCGCGGCTCGACGTTCTGTAGCTGTTGTATGTAATAAAGATTGTTTTTTTTTTCAAAGATCTTGGCTTTTGCGCGTTATGCATGCGTTGTGACGTACAGTCGATGGGGGTTGCAGTCGGACGGGTTTCGGTAAAATGTCCGTTTTGCGCAATTTTTTAAAAGTTGAGTATTGTGCGTTCAACCGCGGAGAAGGTCACTTTAGTGTCAGTTGTAAGCCGTTATTCACTGATTAATCAGATATTTTTGGTTAGGTTATACATTAAAATATATTAAAAGTTGCATTTGCATATATCAAATATTGTTACTGCCTTTATTCATTAAGTGTCACTCGTTGATACAATAATAATTTAATAGTGAATCGTGTATCGATCCATTAAGTCTTGATGTCGAAATTCGCTTAAAAATAGCGTTTAAGTATACATGCGAATTGAAATAAATACGTTTAATTATCTTGTATGAGGTTTTACGTAGTAGCTTATAATAAAATTAATATCATTTCAATCGATGTGCGATTACGTTAGAAAGTAAATATAGACTGCCGCGTTCATAATTATTGTTAAAAAATTACAAATTAAACTTTTCATTCTTTTTACTTTGCATTAATGCACTTCAACAATTTTTCAACGACAATTTTTCGCACACTTTATAAACAAAGTATGTGAGTTCATGTTTAAACATAAAATTGGATCTATACATGTCTTTGGTATATACACACTCGACACTTAAAAAACGTATTTCTCTATAAATATATCGAGATACTGCAGCGCATTTCCGACGCTAATTTGTAACAGCATCTCATCCTTTTCAGTACAACCAACTAACGTGTATACTATGTCGAGGATGTCTATTATTTACACCAATAGAAATAATTTATGATGTGGATAAATTTCTTTTCTCCAAAAACTCCCTGAGTCGATTAGTTTATACACGCCTCGCTATTATAGAATTGGCTGTTTTGCGAGAGGTGGATTCTAAGCCCCCCGAGCCTATACCAAAACTCGAGGTGATTAATGATAGTCCTGGAAGCTTAAATCCTGTATAGATTAAAGAGTATTACAGGGATAAGCTTTTAAAACCACGATCGATCAATCCGTATTCTGGTAAAATCCAGCGCCAAATTTGTTAAAGAGCTTCGCGCGCGTTTAGCGTATGCGTCAAGATTAATAGAAGGTCAAAGTTGAAAATTTAATTAATGTATGAAAGATCTCGCTGTGAAATTATTCGGGCGGGGCTTAAGAAATTGATGTTTGCAAGAATGTAAATGATGTAGGTGGTGCATTAGTAACCGATACATATACATACTTACTGATCGATAAATATAGTCTGCAGGTAATTCCCTCGCAGTGTGATGAAAATTCATATTTATTGCAGCTAAAAGATTCGTTAATATTTCAATAAGATTGGTGTGTATTTTAATCCCATATAATAATTTGTATATTCGTATTTCGGTGTCATGTGGCCTCGTTAGAAATATGAACAAAATCTAATTTCAGCATTCCCTTATACATATATATAAAGTTATGTACTTGTACCAACAGAAATTACATCAGTAAATAAAAAGCAACATTGAAATTTTGGCATTAGACCGGCTTATCGACGCGTCAAGTTCGACAGCGAGCTATCAGCCTCAGCTGGACCCCTCAAAAGCGACTAGCGCAAGAGAGGGCTGCGAATAAAACTGTACGTGTGTAGAGGAGGCATAGGAAGAGGGAGTGAAGCACAGACTGTCGGGCGCGTTAATATTTAGAAGAGCGGGAGACGCGGACAGACAGGGAAAGAGGAAGAGGTTTTCGTTGCTGCTGCTGCCGCTGCTGATGCTGTCGGACAAGGAGAGTTTGTGAATACTTGATGTCAGACAGGATGCCGGGCGCATGTGCTTGCTCACCCCGCGCGATATGCGGCGAACACCGACTTTCCAGGGACTCCCGCTCCTGCGCTTCTCACTTTTCATTATGTTATTGTAAGCGGTGCAATTTTTATGGAGTGTGCGGTGTCGGCTAACGGTGCGGTGTGCGTCTTTATTATTATGTCCCTTGGCTTTGCTCCTCGAGGATCGGAGACGTACGTTTAGGTCTGCCGTGATTTAACGAGATACTAGATATTCGCTTGTGTGCTGGCACTGATTGACGAATGCATCATTGACGATCATGGGGTTGTGCTTTGTGTTTGTCGATAACTCGTATATTCTCATTTAAAATTTTTCCCCTCTTATGATTAAATGCTTATTTCATTGAGCAATTTTCACCTCGAATTTTCGTATAACGCAACTCAAATGCCGTCAATTGCTTCATGTTCATTCGCAATTTAGCGACCGCATCAATAACCCTTTAGGTACGTAGAATTCATATTTGTATTATGCAGTTCGAGTGTTCATATCATCAAAAGAGAGGGCGAATCGCTCGTACCGAATCATTATAGAGTCAAAAAGTTTTTTTTCCAATCCACGTAAATTTCAGACGTTGGTTTGCGGACTCTCAATAAACCTTCGCCCTTCCATCACACTTTCACAATCACTCTCTACCCCCTGTGTTTTCTTCTCTTTTTTTTCGTATTCTCTTATTACTCGGGGCTGGTGTACAAGAGGAGCTTTAGACAAGGGGCTCGACGCAATCTCTGACCCGGCTATACTCGCTCTTTTTTTTTTGAACCCAGCTTTCGCAAAAAAGGAGGGACTGAATGAGACGAGAGCTTTTTTTCGGAAGTGAAGCGGAAAAATGCCAGACTGGCTCGCTCTCTCGCTGCGCACCCGAAAGAGACAGTACATGAGATATATATATATATATATAGGCGAATCTAGAGGCGAGGGATACCTTTTGTTCGAGGCTTAGAGGAGGAACAGTGAGAGAGAGAGAGAGAGAGAGAAAGAGAGAGAGAGAGAGAGAGAGAGAGAGAGAGAGAGAGTGCAGACATTTTTGCTTTAACACACGCTCGGTGCGATAAAAATATCGATCGACGAGTTGGTGCCTCTTTCTCTCTCTCTCTCTCTTTCATCTCTTTTGGTTAACGTTCTTTGGTACGAAAATGCACTAAATCGTATAGACAGCTTGGAGCTTTATAACATTTAGAAACACCCGTCTGCATATACCTTATATCTCTATATGCATTTTTATATATTTTTGCAAATTGATCAATCGATATTTAATTGATGGTTTTTATGACAGATTTTTCAGTCGATAATTATAATTCGATTGTTTTCAACGAATATATTTATTTTTCCAATTAGCCACCAATAGACGAATATATACCAGACGTTGAATGGAATTCCTCTAAAGGTGCAAATAAATTGAAAGATTTAAGAAAATTTACAGTCTGAATGCTTCGCTGAAGTAAAAAATTCACCTCGATTGATTTACGCTGGATTATTAATAAGCCCGAGGTCGATGGCAACTGAATGTATTGCGCTATAGTGTGCGGCGACAAATACACGCTTGAATAATGATATAAAACCTATTATTTCGCAAAGCAGAACCTGTGCAATTGTGCACTTATTGAATTAACATTCTCGCGTGGAACTAGATTTCGTGCGAGCTATTCGATAAAATATAAACTGATAAAGTGGATTTTATACTTAAAGGGTTGCAATTTTTAACGATCAATTTGTAAACTAAAGTCAGAAATTGACTTCTTCCATCGCTAAATCAGAAAAGAAATGTAACTGCTGTACATTTTAATTAGCAAGTCACATTTATCGAACTAGCGTTTGACTCTTGAAAATTCGCATCTCAAAATCTCAAGAGTAAAAGTCGACCCCCTCAGTCAAAACAATTACAATTAAAAGTGATGAGTGAACAATCTGATAATTTCGAAAAGCCATATAAGCACTCGCTTTAAAGCTTGCATGAGCGACACACGCGTTTGTTCTAACAAATCGAAACTCGCTCTCCCGCGCCAAGGAACCATAATAATTTCGCGAGTCTCCCACAGCAGCGACGGCAGTTCTCCTTCTCTCGTCGTATATATGCGCATGCATATATCGCGTTATGTCAACAAGAGCCGCTCTTACGGCCCTCGACGCTGCTGCTGCTGCTTTCGTTCCCTGCGAATGTTGACTCCTCGCTTTACGGTGCGTTGACTTAGCCCGAACATACGTGTGTAGTGTCGGTGCATCAGCAGCAGCAGTGCGCTCGCAGCTCAAAAGGAAACCTCTCTCGTTGCCGTCTTGCACTCTATACGCGCGAGTCGATCAAACAAAATCGACCTCGTTCCGGCCCCACGCAACTAGTCGGAAGATATCCATATACATGCATGTATGTGTGTAGGTATATGCCGTTATATATGCTTTTAGCTCTTTCTTTTGTCTTCTCTCTCGTTTAAAAGAATTCGATTTCGAGGTATATAGGATGTTTGGCCAAGTTGCAACACTCTTTCCGCCTTTCTCTCTCTCTCTCTCTCTCTCTCTCTGTGCGCGCGGCCGCAATCTTGATAATTGAGAGATAAGAGAATGGTGCGCCCCCTTGCGCTGCAGCAAACACTTTTTATTAGTTGTGCTCTGTTATCTTACGACGTCTAAAGGTTAATGAACACTTTTTAAAGATGCGCTTGTCTGTTATTGTTGTGATGCTGGAATATATGAACTATAAGTATATACGAATACAGCGTGGGTATCGGTTAATGGTAATAATAGATAGTAGTGCAAGACAGACGCTATGTACGTAACTTAAAATGCGACACTTTAAACATTGGATTATAAGCAGATTTTCAATTTTCAACCCATTCCGACGTTCTTGAATTTTTAAAAAACCAATCCAAATTAGGTTTGTCTCAAATCAAAGGGATTCCCTCGCTGCACAGCACAGATCAGACAGAAAGAAAGAACGAAAGAGACTATACGGTTGGCGATCAAACTCGAGGCTCTCGCGTATAATGAAAAATTGGAGTTAAAAATAAAGAAGGACTAGAGGCGGGATGGAGGTTAGAGGAGACGCTCCGGTAATTGACGGTGAAAAAGGCGAGTAGATCGAGGCTGCTGATGCTGATGCTGCTGCTGTGCTCTTGCTGCTACGTATGTGTGTGTGTGTGTACGTGTCGGTGTTGTGTATATGTATATATACAGCATCATCAGGTAGATTGGGCATTAGCCTATATTCGGTGCAGCGTTGCGATGCTTTATCAATATTACCTGCAGCAGTGAAAGAGGTTACGCGGCATGCACCGGCTGGGAGGGAGAGAGAGAAAAATGTACCGCGCGCATACACACACACATATATATAATACGCGCGTGTGTGCCACGCTCAATTCCCTTTTTTTTGCACTCTCGGCCTTGGACAAGCGCGGCGGAACGATCCTTATTGCCCGCCGCCGCCGCCGCCGCCGCCGTCAAAGAAATCTAAGTCGCGGTTACTTGGCCGAGTTTGCCAGCTCCGCGGACCTGTGCGATCATGTCGGCTTCGTTCGAGCGCTGCTGCTGCCGCCGCCGCTGCTGTTGCTGTCATTAGAATTGAAAATTTTCTGTCGCTCTCTTGCGGCCGGTGTGTGTGGCTTGATCCTCTCTCGTTTGTGCTAGCTGGCGCTTGTGTGCTACGCTCGCGAGTCCACGCGGGTAAAATTGAAATTTCTTGATAAGAATCGTGCGGTTCTCTATAACATGTGCGAGAGGAGGTTATTATTGTTGTTGTTGTTGGTTTGCCTTTTTTTCTTTCTTTTTCTTTTTTTTCTTTTCTTATAAAGTCATTGACTGTCGCGTATAAGGTGGTAAATAAGGTTCGTGCTTTTGAATAATGTTTTGATGATCTTTTTTTTCTCTTCCATTCGCTATGGCGATGTCGAGGACGGTTTTAATTGTTTCTTTTGCATATTATGCCTTTATTGCGCTGGGAGACGAATGCTCGATGCTTATATTTGCATTTTTCAATCTGAGCATTGATACGGGCTGCAGGAGAATGTGTATATTTTAAATTATTGACTCATTTTTTACGATTGTTAGAGAGTTTCGTTCATTCGATTGAGATCTGTTCTGATTGTTGTATATAAAGGACGTTCATTTCAGACAAGGCTGGCAGTAAGTTCTCCTTCATATTTGTATTTGAATTTCGATGTTCACTCTCATTCTCTTTCTAATAGAAATGCAGGCCTATCTTCGTACTTATGGTAATTCGTAGATCTATAATTTTTAAATGAATTTCAAAATTATTCATACACATTTCCATTCATCCTTTTATTTACTTGAATTCCTCGTGCCGTATTGTTTACATTCTTATAAGGAATAGTATGACTTGAAAAAGTAAGCTACGAGATATCGTCTTCAACACTGTGTTGCATGTTGAATTATTAAAATTTTCCAATCTCTTATTCATGAACAGATGTTTGATTATAATAACACGTAAGACTTGTTTTCATTTGTATGTGGACAAAAATACATTTTATGTTAAAGATACTTAATTTTACAGTAACTCTACTAAAGGTGTCAGTATAACAGGCATTTTACTTGTAAAAATATTTTATATAAATATGATGAGAAATTGAACGCTCTTATACACGGAAAGATGATAAATTGATCGAATTAGCATTTCGCTTAGACAAATTCAAACTGGACTTTGATGTAGGTAAAGTACATCGTGCTCTATGCGGTAAAAAGTTTGGCTCTTCGCCAAATAGTAAAAAAAATGTACAAGCAAATTTGCAGTGAGTGACGATACAACCTTAATATCAGCAATAGGCTTCCAACATCAAATGATTAATTGACAAATATAAAAATACAAGCAATACTTTATCGTAATTCACTTCACTATTTTATTAATTAATCTGAAAATATTTTCCGACTGGTCAAATGTAAAACGAAAACTAGTTTCAACAGCTCTGTGTTTTTCTCTTTATTTGAACGACTTTCGTCCTCCAATTTTTCTCGCATATATAAAAGGAACTTTTTGTCTCGGAGTATTTCATCAGTCTTTATTGCTGATATAACTATATTTGAATAATAATAATCATTTCAAACGAGCTTCGCCAATGCTTCTATTTGATGTTCGGCGGCACGATGAATGGTATATACGTCGCGTGCACGTGTGTGTATGATGTGTGTGTCACGCGCGCATCATAAAGATAGGGAACAGTCGACGCGCTGAATAGTGAGTTTATCGGAGATGGTTATATATTTGAAGCTACTGTGGGGGGCATTGATTTTGACTTTATAAATACACTTTCTAAGGGTCTGCATCATATTGAAAAATTGTAACTTTCACGTTCGATGCGTCCTTTTTCTCAATGAAAGCTATATTATACATCGAAGTTTTTCTTGAGCTGCAACAATTTATATATTTCGGCTCATACGCGGTGCATCGTTGAAAATTTTATTTCCGAGATTGAGCCTATATTTTCTCAACTCTTTCATGTCGGCGGGGTATAAAAGTGTTGGTGTAGCTTTTCGAGAAAGCCGCGCGTCGGTGTTCATTTTTCAAAGACGACGGAGGACAACCGTCGACGAAGGAAATGAGACCTACAGCGCATCAATATATGATTTTTCGAAAAGTTATGTGCATTTTTGTTGATGGCGACAGATATGACTCGTAGGCACGGAAGGGATTTGCAGCGAAGCGGATTATTTACGACGCTGAAGAGCCGCTCTGCTGCTACATTTTCATCCCAGGAATTTATTATACTTTTTTTCATGAAACATTCTCTCGCGCGCATATACTTTTTATTTTAAATTACGTCAAGCTGAGCATGTAACATTTGTTAGATACACATTTTTCTCGAAAGTCTGGAAAAAAGGAAGTGGTTTTCAATATACATCACAATTACTCTAACAGTGATTATCGAGAAACGGGTTTATACGGGGTGTATATATCGCTCCAATTACGCGTTAATATTCACACGCATGGAGTCGCGCGCGTTGGCACACACGAGACGCAGACCTTTTTCTTTTTCTCTCTGCTCTCTCTCTCGGGCGCGCAGAGCAAATCGAGTCTTTCGCGGCAGTCGCGCAATTTTTACATAATACATCAGGAAGGCATGGAGTCAAGAACCTGAAGCGATTACGTGTGCCCGAAAGGTCGAGACACACGTCCATTAGAAATTCTTTTATGTCGCGAGCTCACCGAACAAATTTCCAAAATAAATATAAGAGCTTAGGCGAAGCAGTTATTCTTCTTCGAGACCGTTACACAAAATCTTCTTCGATATCTTACAGACCGCGTCGATCGTTCGCATTGCGTCTCTGGAATAAACTTACAAACCTTTTCACAGGATACACCGAATATATGGTGAGAAAATCCTGAAGATATTCCTAATAACTGACTGGGTCTTAGCGACCGGCCCTTTGGAAAATCCGATCTACTAATTTACGAGATCTGATTCCACACTGCGAGACATTCCATTCTATATAACTGTTGGGTTTTAGGTAAGTCGTGTATGTCCCTTCCAGCGAGCAATCGTATCTTCTAAATTATGAGAGTGACTTTTTCGAGGGTTTTTCCAAAGAGGGCCGGGCACTCGAATCCTATTACGCGTTCGCTGTATCAGATTTTCCTCAACTTCTTCTATCGCTCAGCCTCAATTTATTTTCCCTAATACATTTCTCACGGTGTCACAAGAAGTTCATAGAAAAACATCGTGGAAAAGAGTCTGTGTTGCAGCAGCAGCAACGTCAGGGGCATCGAAAGTCGAGCAGGTTTCAAAATATATCGAAGCTGCAGTGTTATATGTGCTGCACAAGCAGAGAAGTTTATGGTGATGATGAAGCGCTTAAAGTTCGGACTCGCGCATACAAACGCATACACACACACACACACACACACACACACAGATATATAT
>UELV01141816.1:0-13161 GCA_900490015.1 Megastigmus stigmatizans | reverse complement strand
GAAAATTTCAAAAATTCTATAGAAAGGCGCGCGACTTTACAAATTGGAATAAAACCTTAAGTTAGAGGAAGCAAGGTGCCAATGAATTGTCAGCGGTTTTCTTTATTAACTAGATTAAAGATTTATAGTAAAAATTGATACTTCTACAACTGAAGGTTATCAGTAGTGAAATATGATATTTGTAATCATCTTTAAAGAAGGGTCATCACGTACTTTGAGATTTGAAACCTTTAAAGCTTGTTAAGATTTCTGATTTTGTGTGCCCTTCCTCGTATGTAACTCTCTTCTACTGATTTCAGTAAACAAAAATGACTTGTGAACGTCTACATTCTATTTCTGTTATTTTTTTATCGATAATAAAAAGTACTATATTGTGTACAAGAGCTTAGTTTTAAAAACTAAAACTAATCTTTTGAAAATGTTACAAATCCATAAAAGAACTGCAGTATTAATGTTTTCGTACTCCTTAAATTAGAAAAGAAATGTACGCTCTATGAACCTTGATACAAAATTTACTACAATATTGATAAGCCCGCTTAATTTCCTAAAGAGCAATTTTATCAAAATGAGAGAAGACTAACACAAGAAAAAAGGAAAAAAATAAAACGAAGGATGACGTAAGGATGCACCTTGCACGATTCTACAGGCGAACTTTGATTATCCATTTTACGCGTACACAGGGTCGCGCAGTATTCCTTACCGTCCGCGCGCATAGCAGCGCCAGGCCAGCATAAAACGGCCGTGGCAACCTTGCGCTGTATAGGAGAGCGAGTGCAAAAGTAGCACGTGACACAGCCGCAGAATTTCGAGTTTTCCGCGCGCTTGGCTGCAGGCGGCTAGCACCGCGGAGAGCGGCCCATCGCGCAAGCTCGTCGGCGCGCTTAACAGCACTACTCCATCTCTCTCTCTCCTTCTCTCGCAGCGAATCGATGCGCTCGGCCGTGATGGTGACGCTCCTGATACCCATTCATCCTGTCTCTATCTACCTTTACCCTTACCTTCACATACTCATTAACGTCCCATTCTGTATTAATCATTTTCCAAAATCATCCCCAAATCGAAGCCCGATCTTCCATCTCTCATCCCGTACCACCAAATCCCTTGAAACCCATCGAAAAGCTACGAAATGAGTCGTGAAAAAAAGCACTCGTCCGCATTGTAAGTAGACGCGTATATATACGCTAACGTCCCGTGCGCAAGCTCGCACTAGTCCCCCGACGTGTTAAGGTCAGCTGAGACACACCTACACAGACACAGACGCAGTCTGACGTAGTTTTCCCGCCTTTCTCTTGTAATCTCCTCGTCGCCACCCTTGTACCTTAGAATCACCCACTATCCAAACACAATGACATTCCGAAATGAATCCAATCACGCGGGACGTGTAAGCACATCGGGACCGGTGTGTATTTCGCGCTCAAAAACGTTCGGTGTACATATTGCGCGCAGATAGTCGTTTGGCCAAGTATGGACGTAATTCTCCTCAGTCTGGTGGCGCAGTCGCCTTGACAACCGCGGCGCCACGTGCATATATGTGTGTGAGGAAAGCGCGCGCACGTTGCGTCCCTCGAGTACTTGTGTGCGAGTCTCTCATGCATGTGTGGTGTGCATGGTGGTGTGCATGCGGCTCCCGCAAGAAAGAGACAGAGCTACACCAGCCGACACTCGGGGAAGGGAGAACAAGCGAGGGAGCAAGCCAGAGAGAGAGAGAGAGAGTGCAGTTATCCACTGGAGAAAGAAAGAAAGTGAGATAAGCGTGTCGCGCTGTACCGCAGTAGGGTAAGCGGAGCTCTAGGCCATGTCTTCTCACGCTCCTCCGCTGCCAGCCGCGCGAAAAAAAAGAATAACTGGCACCTAGACACATCGTGTCGGCCGTGTGTAGTGTCCGTTGATTCCGCCTAGCCGATCGCACGATTGGCTACACTCCTACTAGAGAGGCTCTCGCGAGTCTCTGTCGTTGTCACGTCGATCGAGTTCGTGCGCAGTGATAGTGTGTGGTTATCCAATTTTATTGCGAGTATATCGGATATATTTGGGATAAGGTGTACGGCGACCTTGCGCTTGTTATCCTAGCTGGGCTATGTGTATCGAGTTGAAGTACGCATCAGCTGGAAGTTGGTATAGATCGAGGTGTACGGGAGCAAGTGTCAATTTACCTTCAATCCCGCAGGATTCGAAACTTCTTACAGCTGTGCTATTATGTGCTGCATCGGCTGTTCCGCGCAAGGTTCTGCGTGAAATTTCAGCTGTTGGTGCTTGAGTGGGGCTTAAGCTTTCGCATAAGAACTAGGTTTTATACGTAGGCAGAGCGCGAAAAGGAAGCCTTGAAGGGTATGGAAATGCTAATGAGACGCGCACTTTTAATGTGCTATTTAATGGAGCACGGAACGAACGAGAAATCCAGTTGGAAAAGTTTCACTAGCTTAAGTGAGACTTACGGCTAATTCTTGAACGTGAATTGTAAGAAAAAGAAAGTGTTATCGGAGTCAAAGTAGACGAAAGTTGGATTGGATGGAAACATTAGGTAAAATTAAACGATAAAGAAAATGTGACTGACTTTATGAGACAGCCAAGTATTTCGTGAAAGTTGCGTGAATGTCAGGGTCATAAACATTATGGGGATCAGAAGCCTAATTTACATACACTACGTGCGTCTTGAGAAATCAAAGGATCAGACAACTGATCAGTCCCTCGAGTAATAAAAATACATCCATACTTAAGGGAATAGACTGCCGCAAGGTGCACGCGATACTTCCGAGTTCCCATGCAATCGATCGTCGAACATCTTCGATGATTGAGAACAAAAAGGAAGTGCAGAGACCACGTAGAGGAAATTGAAAAATTCGGTTCGTCGCCTTTGAGATTGATCGACCAGTGACGGGTTAAAAAAGGTGGCGACGACGACGGTGATGTCAAAAGTGGGCGGTAGTAGAGCGAGGCTGGTTGTGGCGAATAGATCGCCTTGACCTTGACCCTCGTCGCATGTTATTACCTGTGTGTCACGTCAAAATATCACCGACTAACGTGAATACAAAGAGCGAGAGAAAGAACAATTTGAGTTTCGCTTCACGTTCATGCTACTGCTCAAACACCAAAGCAAATCTTTAACCATTTACCATAAATTTTGTTCTCCCCCCCCCCTCATCGAGTTAGCAGTAGTCCTCGTCACACGGAATTTCAACGAGAAGACCTTCTCTATCTATATATCACACGATTGCATTCGATCGAATATCCACCCCTCTTGGGAATACAAGTGAGCCAGGTAGTAAAGTGTCCAGCTACAAAAAGAATTTCCGACTATAATTAAATTGCTAGCCGTACGTGCCAAGTGTCCAGATGGCATTTCTCGAATAATCATCACCGCCAGAATCTTTTTCGTTGTCCACCTAAACGGAACCGCAAACCACAACAACTATCACCCAGTCAAGTGGTCCTTGACTCTCATACACCTACAATCAGTCGGAGGAATTCTCTCCCCCCCCCTCCTCCTTTCTCTGTTGATCTACCTCAACGCGATGAGCGACACTTGGCAGCAACTGCACACGATTAATCGTCAGGAGGAGAAAGAGGAGGAGGAGCCACCTCCCGATAAGGAACACCGCTATTCACGAGTTTGCTGTCCGCGGCAATGGCGATTCACCACCACCGCCACCAGTCATCACCGCAGAATTCGAGCCGTTCGAACATGAGCGGGCAACTAACGCTTAGAACTTTTAGGACTAGGATCCCGATGTCTACGTGAGAAAGGGAGAAGAGCGGCGCTGCATCGTCTAGCTTTGCCGTTGGCCTTGACGTGAATCGATGCTCCTCTACTGCTGCTACCGCTGCCGCTGCTGCTGCCGCTGCGTCTATTACTACTACAGTCCTCGGCTCTGTGCGCGTACTCAGCGAGAGAGAGTGTGAGCGAGAGCGTCGAAGCACATTCCGCCTCTCTTGCTCGGCTCCGCACCTTTTACCCCGCGCGCGCACTCACAACGGACACCAGTCTGCTTGCAAACGTTCGAGAATAAATAGCGGTCGAGTGTGTGCCTGTGGCCGCCTGACGTTACGAATTTTTTCTCCTTACCTTTCCCTTTCATTCGTTCTTTAGGCACCAACGAGACTGGACGCTGTGGTATGTCCGTTGAGTGCTTCAAAGGGATAGATGATTCGAAGTTTACGTGATCCACGCGAAGATGAGATTTCCGTACGGTTCGGTGCTGGTGGTTGTTGCAGTGCGGTGTTGTAAAATATGTGCAAAATGATGCAAACGCTCGGAGTAGTTGCCGCACGTGCTTAACTAGTTGTTGGTGTTATAAAATTGTTAAATCATCATGTTGACAATATTGACGTGTTTAAACTGTTGTTCTATCGTGTTGTAATTGCTATCCGCTTCCCACGGGTAGGTCTATGAAGTTGGTTATAGTGACAAGTTCGAATATGTAGTGAGTTATGAAAAAAAAAGTTTCGCTCTTAAAGAGTACACGTATAGTTCGGTCTGAAGAAATTTTTTATCACGCCGTTGGTAAAATTAATACCGCGATTAATAAGTAGAGAAACAACGTTATTCTCGCGAGTAAGTTTTTACAATTTTTCCTCACGGTTAAGTACAAAAGTTGAAGTAAGTGTAAAAGTTGACGGGCGAACACTTGTTTCGTCGCTGCACTTCCGTAAGTGTTATTTGCGCGCTGCAAGGGTATTAAAAGCTTAAAGGACTCCGCAGCGAGCCAAGCATCAACAACTTCCTTCATATCTCGACCTACGATCGATGTTTCCTACACGGCGAAAACATTCATCAGGAATGAATGATACGTAACCGCTAAGCTAAGCTTTTAAAGGGATTACCAGCAAATTTTCAGCGAGTGAACTCCCATCTGTAACTCGATCCTATATACGCATCCACTACCTCAACCGAACTTAGCCAGCTGCCTATCAAAGCGTTGAAGAAACTTAATTCAAACCCAGCCGGTATTATCAGCGATAGAACTCAAATCATACATAACCTCCAATGTCTGTCCAGTATTATTCCAGTATTAGTCAAGCTTTGGACAAGCGGATGAATGTCTATCTCCGTGGTTCAGTCAAGGCATCACCATAGGTCCATCAAGTCTGGATTTGTCGCAGAGCCGGCAGCCGCGGTACGAGTCGCCCAAGCGGGCAGGCTTGCAGCGGCGCGGCTCGGGCGGCTCCTCGGAGCCCCTCCTGGACATGGGCACCCGCGAGTGGGACTACGAGGCCCTGAACGCTGGCTCAGCCGGTGCGACCCCAACCTCAACGCCACCGAACAATCCCAACAACGCCATCGACAATGTCATCGACAGTGCCAATCAACAGCAGCTGGACAACAACAATGGCAGCACTCAGAAGATCCACTCGGCGCCGCGAGTCTATTTCCAGGCGGAGAATCTCGCCTCGACCAGACGCAGAAGCAGCTGCCGACTGCTGGGACCCCAGTCCTCTTATCGCAGACGCAGCAGGAGCATGAGCGCCTGGAGCGATCTCTCACGTTCCTCCATCAGATTCGACGAGAGGTAAAAGAACCACTAGCTTCTGATATGTGCTTTGGCTCTCTTGCTGTATACGAGTTATTTCGCTTGGGGCGTGCGTGTATATGGAAGCTATTTGTGTGTGTGTGTTCTTGTTGGCTGGATTCCCGAGTTGGTATTACCGCCAGAGGGGAGGGAAACTGCATTACAGGGCCTCTCGGTCGTTTGTAAAGCGGCGCGGGGCAAGATTGTCGTGATATATCAAAATGCGAAGGGGGGGGGGGGGGGGGGGGAGTGTTTTCATCTTTTGAAATAATGCGGCACGATGGTTTTTTTTTGTGCTCGATCGAGATTAAACTCGGAATGGCTATTGCATTTCAACAAGTCCATCAGATGGAATCGTGTGGTTTTGCACTGATCCTTCCGGAATTCATATGGGCGTGCTTTATCGCGCGTATATGTATTAAAAGGAATGTGTGCCATTTAGTAATACCGTAGATTATTCGCACTGAATATTGTACGATGTGAGATAATTGTAAATTTATTATTGATCGAATAATAAATTTATCATAGCAATTATAATTATAAATAGAAAACTATTATTAGCATTGCTGAGAATACGATGCACTATAGTGCAGAAGAAAATAAACATCTATAAGGTGACAGAATGATGAACAGTAAACTTCTTTTAAAACTATCTAGGTTAACAAAAAGGGGAAGGTGTTGTTTAAGAGTTTCAAAATTGAGATATGTTTTCTTGAAAGTAGCAAAAAGTATAAATATACATTACGTTGGAGGTTATAGTTAGATTTGGCAGTTGGAATTTTTACTATTTCTTCCAAAACAAAGAAAAATGTGAAAAATGCTTTTTGAAGAAAATAAAACAAGAATTCTATATGAATTCTATACTTTTCATCAAGCTTTTTCTTGTTCTAAAAAGACATTTATTTTATTCATAACTGGAAGAAAGAATTTTAAAATTGGATAAATTTAAATCCGTCTCTTGTTGCAGTTTTTCATGTAATATTTCTTAACTTTACATAACGCAATAAAGCCATTAAAACAAAAAAAAAAAAAAAATCCTAAACTAAATGCTTTAAATTTATTTTGATTTTGTCTTGCAATAAAATGGGAATAAATTTTTAAAATAAATCATAAAAATATATTCTGACACAAATAATTGGATTATTTGAAACCTATATTCTATTAAAATTCTAATTCCAGCTAGTAAACGAAATTTCAATTATATTTCCTTCTGTTAATTATTTACGGGAAATCAGTTCATTAATATAGACTAAAATGGTTGAAAAGTATATAATATATTATCATACATTTAGAGGACGATTCATATACATTGAATTATTTGAATTATTAGTTTATGCATTGCATTTTAATTAGTATAATTATATGATTAGAAAGAAACACTCAAGCTTTACTTAATTTGTTTTCTTATACATAACAAAAATGCAGTATAAGCCAAGCAAATGGCTTTCTATATTTTATTTGCAAAGCAATCATTATCAATCGTCATATATTTTTATTCAACGCATTGACTTCTGAATCGAAAATAAATGCAAATAAGATTTTAGAAACTGCTGAACGATCCATCAGCACGCAATCCACATGATAATTCCGCAAGCATTGATTCAAATCAAGTGCAGCAATTGTTCTAGATATAGCAGCTTCGTAAGCTCGGACTTTGAAAAAAAAAAAAAAACGCTGAAAACTGCCGGAGAAATACCACGCGCTTTCTGCATACAGTGCAGGGCTAGACACAGCCAGTGAAACATATAACGAAATATAGTATCAATTTAATTTTCAATACCGTAAGTTGCAGAGGCTTGCAAAAGCTCCACGTGTGTATGTGGATCGATGAAAACGGACGAGCTTTCGCAAGCTTTGCCTCTCCTCTGCCCCTCTGGGGAAATTGATTCGCTTGTCGGCAGGTTTATGCATCGCATAACTGGATTTATGCCCCTATCTCTAGCCACGAATGAAAAGGGAGAAAACAAACTCAGCCTTGAATCTGTTTCCTCTTACACGTGAATCCTGCCTCCCACCCCCCAAAAAAAGTGAATATCCACGAGATCACCTCCGAGCCCTTTAATAAACACACTTAACCCAGCTGAGCCGAATTTTGTGCGCCGGCCATCTTTCTAAAAACTGGGAAAGTGAACGCGTATATGCAAAGTTTGCGGAGTTTTCCACTCTCTCCCAGGAGTGATATCCAGCCGAGTGAGGGGCAAAATTTAGTTCGAGAGCACTAAATTCTTTTGTTGGGAGCGTTTTATTAGAGTTTCTAGAAAATTAGGTTCATTGACTAAATATTCAGTAGAAATATATAGCTGTTGTCAGGCAGATAGTTTTTTTAATGTATCTGGCCTTTTAGATATGAAAACATCGGACCGAATGCATTGTTAGAATGGAACTATAATTCACGGGTGTTCAAACATTGTATTCAAAGCAGGGACCACAAGTAATCCAAGCAAGATTATTCAATGGAAGACTTCTTATCCTTGTTATCAAAACCTTTTGTTAATCGCTATTCTGTAATCCAACAAGCCAATTTAACAGAAATATTTTAAATAAAACGATGTTTTAAACAATTTAATTATTTTATTTTTCAGTTGGGTTTTTCGTAACAATTAATTAACAATCTGTGTAATTTAATATGTTAATAGCTGGAAGTAATTGCATTAAAATATTGAATGCATATAGTGATTTAATTATTATTATTATTGTTATAATTATTATTATTATTGATTATTAAAATAAACGATTTTAAACTAGAATTTCGTTAAACTAGAACTTCGAGAAAATCGTAATTAATTAATTTTGACTTTTATAATCGTATTTATTAATATCAAGACTTGATCTCTATAAATACTATTCTTTGTACGTAACATTATTTAACATTGATTAATAATTCAATTATACCCGTTTGAAATTTACTGTATCTGTTTTCTGAATCGTGATCTTTTTCAAGTCATTGAGCACGAGTCGAGCTAGAAATTCTTGCTCTAGAGAATATCAATCTCTCCATTTATATGTAGTTGACCTATTTACTAATAAGCGAGATTAATTTTGTGAACAATACAAAACTCTGTAAATGCTATATGAAGCTCGTACGTGTTTGCCAAGTATATAGCGTTCCTTACCAGATTTAAAATTTTAATTGCTTGCCAATAATTTTTAGCTCATAAAGCAATCGTTATAAAATTTCCTATTTTCTTTAAGAAACATTGAACTCGGAAACCAATAACCGTGATTATTACATAACTATCCTGAAAATTAAATTCCTCAAACGAATTATGCACATAATCTGTACAGCATTTCCCATATCGTGACCGATATTTTAGAATAATCCAAATTCCAATTCAATGCCTTTCATAAAAAGCGAGAAAAAGGAAAAATATGCGAGGCTACGATATTATTGGGAAACTCGAAGTAAAATGTCACAGCACATCAGTGGCGAGCATCCGCTGAACGTGCAGCAAGACAGAATAACATCAGCCTGCAACAATAACACCATGTGCGCGCGGCGCAGTCCAAGGAAGTGCAGCGTTAAAAATTCGTCCAGGGAAAAGCCAACGTATGTACGCGCCGTCCATTTTGCTACACTCGCCTCACGTTTATAGGTGTTCATCGAAAACCGATATTCGTCTCATGGGGAGGATCTCTCGAACGTCGGAGAGAGAGAGAGAGAGAGAGAGAGAGCGAGAGCGAATACACATACACACACATACAAAGTCAGACAAAAGTCTTTCTACGTCCCGCTATCATCCGGCTTAAGTTTTCACTGGAATTTATTGACTTTTGCCCGTGCGAGAGAGTTACGCGTCTTCTCGTTTGCTTCAAGTACGGGTGTACCTGTAGATAGCCGCGAATGTCCTAAATTTGCAAGTAGTGTCTCTCGACACCATATACACATCGCTCGTGCATTATTTCACGGCAGTAGTAGCAGCTGCTGGGAACTCGATTGTTCGCTAAAGTCAGCTGGCTTTATGGCTGGGAAAATACGAGGGACGATTCGCGCACTCGGTATTACCGATATTTTTCGAACTCAATGACCACGCGATCGACGTGGAGAGGAAAAAAGAAAACATGCTTGATCGGCACAGACGACAAGTAGAGCAAGCGCGGATAGAAAAGAAAGCGGCTTCCGCTGCCGCTGCTGTTGTTCTTGTGTTTCTGCTCGACCGATTGTATGGACGACGTTTTCCATTTTTTTTTTCGCGATTTCACCCAGTTGTAGCCAATGAATGATATTCACAGCAGGAGGATTGATAAGATATCGACCGTGCTCTACTCGTATTTTCTACTCTTTTGTACAGCTTTCTGTTGACTTTAATTAGTTCACAATATAACAATATAAAAGAGTATGAATTTTGCTTCATTGGACTGCGTCAAACCCGATACGGCACAATGACGCTAATGACATAAAATTGTGTGTTATCGATCTCCAAATATTACATTTTGGCAGTATATTTTTATTAAATTTTTAAGGAAGTGTCATTTATGCTTAATATCAGATTATTCATGGGAAAACTCAAAAGAAGAATGAAATGATTGCACGAAAGCAAATAATGATTTCATTGATTTATTATAATAAAAGGGTATAAAAATATAGGTATGATTTCTAAAGCATAAATGTTTAATCCATTTCTTCCCAAGCGGCCATTTTATAGTCGATTAGTTTTTTGCCTAAAAAATTGTCAAAAAAAAAATAATAATAACCAATAGCACTTTTCCGAAATAAAATTGTCCGCTCTTTACGATTCTGAAGTTAGAATTTCCAAAAATTTCTAAAGAAATTTTCAAAGTGGCGGTTTGAATTTGATGAAAAATCAGAAATACATTATAATAATCAACTATAAAATGGCTGCTTGGGATGAAATGGGTTAATGTAATAAATAAAATTATTAAATTTGCCTGATCAATTGTTTATATGTATTTATAGTCAGTTTATCATAATGTCAATATAATCTTTTTTCTTATAGAAAAGTATATTGTCTAGAAATCGAGTACCATAAACCAGCCGTCGATATATATTCGTTAACACACCAGACATCAATGTGCAGCAAAAGTAAATAGCAATTTTCTACAGCAGGGCTCAACTCAATCACAACTCACTCACAATTTAAAGGCAGTAACCCCTTTTATGCATCTTGTCACGTACAGGTGAAGTAGGTGTGAAACGTAAACTTAATAAAATCCAAAGTCAGTGCGCCACTCGGGCATTTTACGAGGGAACACGTGTGTAGCTCGGTTCATTTCGCGTCGCCCGGCTAGTTACGCAAGTGGGTTTATCATATTGTGGAAAATGAGTATTTTTCCACCATTACTTGCCTCTTTAAGCATGTGGTTCCGAGGCATTGTGGTGCACTCTTTTGTTTTACGACTTACACGCCCCGAATCTTACGTGTTCAGACAGCAGAAAATCTTGGAAGCGATATACTACCATGCTGAGACAAAACTTTTGGAAAGATAAGCTGCACTGCAGCGATGCATATCGCGCGAGCCGTGCAGCTCGCAATTAGGAGTTGGCGAGAAATGCTTCCGAGGGCTTTCGACGATTTTCTCTTTCTCGTTTCATCCCTGCAGCGTAACATTCGGATAAGTCGGCTGCACAGATCCATTATATCGAATCGCGAACGAACGAAAGTTTAATCGATCGCGGAGATAAAGTTGCGTGACAAAAAAAAAGAGGGCGGAAGACGAGGCTGTTAAGGTCTTTTCGAACGAATCGCGAGTACGTTTCTTCGCGAGATTCTTACGCTTTATCAAGGTGG
The DNA here is from genome assembly GCA_900490015.1 of Megastigmus stigmatizans. Lineage (NCBI taxonomy): Eukaryota > Metazoa > Arthropoda > Insecta > Hymenoptera > Megastigmidae > Megastigmus > Megastigmus stigmatizans. The sequence goes on along the minus strand of UELV01141816.1, from coordinate 1,907 downwards.
TAAAACGCTTGGGGATTGAATCGCTTGAATTCTAAGGAACATTGTCTTGACGGAAATGGTACTCAAGGTTCGAACGTCAAGTTCTGCGCTAATGAAATATTTATGTGCGAAGTGTTATCAAGATATTAATGTTGGAGTGCTTATCTTAATTATTAATCGCTCGATAGGGTCCTTTAGAAATGATTCTACCTTCTACAACATGGAATGATTATAATTTGAACGATAGCAACTTAATTTAACTCGGATGGAAAAAAGGTATTCTCATAATTTATTACATTTCAGATACTTCTTAAAAAAGTATAATTGAATTTGCTGTTCCTTATTCAAAGAAGTTTAAATTAAAATTTTATCGTCCGAAGTGGCCAAAATATAAAGAAAAGTTTTTGCTTATAAAATAATCTAAACTATACATTCATAGAAGTAAGTAGATTAAATAAGCGATCTAACATAAATTTAGGCCGCATCACTTTATTTTTCAAGTTACGATGTCACAAAGTCGAAATATTCTGTCTACTTTTATTTATAGACTCTTATGATGTAATTACTGAAGAGTTTTTATCCTTACCACTGGTCTACAAATTGCCAAGCAAAGATAAGAATGTCAATGGAGCGTATAAAATACGGCTAATAACATGTGTGTGAATATTGCAGAGTAAGCTGGAGCTGCTTGGACAGTTTTTGTGATTATCCGCTGACAGAAAAGATTAAAAGGAAAGGATCGCTCAGTACGTAGCGGTTACCCGTACCAGACGTAACAGTCCTCTTTTTTATAGCGATAAATAAAAGTCAACATTATTATGGTAGCATTTTATAAATAATCAATAAAACGAATAAATGTTTATATAATGAATTAAATTTTAGTCGATAAAACATTTCAGTTGCTTGATGTATGAGGAAATGAGTTTTAAAACGTTATACATTGTTTTTATGATATACGCTTAAGGAATGCGTAAGAAGAGTGATGTGCATAAAAGAAGCATTGCTTAACGTGCGATTACCCTGAATTTTTAAAGAGCTTCGCCAACAAAGTGTGAAAATTCTCGTGCACTTGCACGGATGATAAAATTCAATCTCTCTCGTCATTTTACTTTTCTTTCCCGCTGCAGTAGAGTAAACTACAGTAGAGCTATAGTGTACACTTTGGAAAATTCAGTTGAGCGGGTTACCATTGGCAATGCTTCTGAAAGCGCTGAAAACAAATTTGATTGTTGCAGCGCTTTTACAAAATAAAGATCTGGGCAATCCTTTCAAAAAGCTCTTTGTCAAATATGTTTCTACGTAAATTTAGAAACGGATTAATTTTAGGCTTAGGAGCAAAGCAAATAAAGCGTTGCGCGACGAAAATTATTTTTTTTTTTCACTGGGAGTATTTTAACACAAAGGAAGCAAAATCTAGGTATTCGAAACGTCGATGCTCCACTAACACATTTTTATGAATTCACCAGAGTGGACTTTTAAGTACATGAATATATGTAACTTTCAAACTTTTCTCTTCTGCCTTTGAAGTGTCTTTCGGAAAAATTTATATTTGCCCGCGCTTATGCGCGTTTTAGATTTATTGTATACTTACATCTACACCGATGCACATCGTTTATTTATACCTGTGTAGAAAATAAAATGAACTTTATTGGAAAAAAATACCGAATGACGTTTTTAGCTTTTTCGACTGCGAGTAATCTGCAGTGTAGCGGAATATTATTAAATGAAAAGAGAAAAATTTATTTACCAAACGCATAAAAGTATTTTCATATACATACTCTCTAAATTTAAAGTAGTGAAAATTTCGCTGATTTCGTCAGTAAAAATTAATTTACTGATAAACTAGTTATTTTGACTGAAAAATCAGTTAAATATTCACTGCATTTTCAGTGGATATTCATCTACTGAAAAATCAGTCAATAATTCAC
>UELV01141815.1:0-12361 GCA_900490015.1 Megastigmus stigmatizans | reverse complement strand
TATACATATATACAGAGTGAGAGAGAGTGGCTTTATGTACACCATCACGGGGCGAGGAACGCCGGTAATTATCTTCGGCACGCAACTCCTACACGCACTGCGGCGCGTACATATATATATATATATATAGACTGAACACACTATACACATAGAGTAGCGCCGCCCGCGCGAGTGTCGCTTTGCTGGTCGAGCTTGTGTATTAATGCCCTCCTCCCCTCCGGGGGCCAATAGAAAGTGCCCAGTCAGTCCCTCTGCTATAGCGCTATACACTCGAATAAGCTCTTATTATTAGCGGCTCGAGCGATATTTAGATTAGAGCTGTTGCTGCTGCTGTTGAACGATATATCGCCGACTGTTGCGATTCCCTGAGATTTTTCCTTCTTTCACGAGGAAAATTACGCCAGTCGTGGCAGCTTTTATTATATATATGTGTGACTGTGTGTACGTGTGTATGTGTGTGTGGGTGTGTGTGGGTGAGCGTGTCTACTTTGTCTCGAATATGGTAATGGAGGCTCGCGCGCGTACCGCGGCTCTTTTTAATTGTAGCCGTATACACGGATGATTTAATTACTTATTTTCCGCGGGGACATTTTCCGCCCGTGCTTATTAAATCTTTTGTTAAGTGCTACACACACACACACACACACACACACACACACACACACTATACCGGAGCTCCAGCTTGCGAGTTTTATAAATGTTTTCAATGAAAATGAAAACGTGCGCGTGCGACGCCCTCTCTCTCTCTCTCTCTCTCTCTCTCTCTCTCTCTCTCTCTTTATATGCTTTCAACAATTTAATGAGGAATTTTTTGAGCGGCCTGCATGCGTTTGAGTGTTTTTTTTTAAATGGTGCTGGCACACGAGTGGACGCGTGTTTTTACGGAGCCAGAGATTGTGTGAGTTATTTCAGGGTTCATAATATAGCGCTTGTTTACGGTATATCGTATAGAAAATGTACGCAGGGGTTGTAAAAAATAGAAATGGTGACCGAGATTTTTTTTAATATAACAGAAGGCGGAATGTGGAGTATCGATGTTGTCGACTGTGTTTTTACTGATGTTTCAAACTCCGAATAGATTAGTAATTATATAATATCTTGAAGTTTCCTTTACATGTTTCATCTATCATGTGTGGAAATGGAAGGAATACTACTGCTTGAGTAAAGTAACTTAATATATTCTCGAGACATCTTTTTATTGTTTAGATTCATCGTCTTATGTGTTGAAGGGAGAATCTGTGAACCTTTCAAGTTTTTACAATTCAGATTGTGATTTTTTATTGTTTAGTAAGAATGATGTGTGAATAAAGATAGTAATGATGCGTTATTCAAAAATATACCATGACAATGCCGGTTTTGTACACTTAAATAGACTAAATATACAGCCTAGGAATGTACTGCCGATTAAAATCAAAGAGATTTTTGGTGTGGTATGAAAATACACCGAAGATGTATCCAAGATATACATTAGGATGTTCCAAATAGTAATACAATTGTGTGTTCAAAGAATCGAGGTTAGTTCCCACGATTTGAATATATTTTTGAGCCTTGCGAAAGCTAACATTCAACACTTTTTGTTTCTCTATTTCGAATCACCTCAAACTCCAAAGGTATATACTGTTTTCGTAAAATAGAACACTCTCAAGTGGATTTTCAAAGATGTAAGTATGCATTCTCTGTTTCACCTGGGTATATCAGAAGATTACATACCTTTTACAGATACATATCTTTTTGCATAAAATCTTAGAATGATTCTGCATATTTTAATACACTTTGCGTAGGATTTGCTCAAATTAATCTTCTCTATTATGAGCCATTGAAATGTTTCATTACATTCTTCATTAAAGAACATATGATTGCAATTTCAAAAGTACTTCTTAATAACTAGTTTTATATAAAAGAGAATCGTAATATGGTACGGTAGTAATGTGAAAATAACAAACATAGCTTGTCAATAACGTATCAAATGCTCGACCAAACTACAGTATTTATATTTGACAAGTCGAGAGTCTTTTTTCCCTAAACTTTCTTTTTTAATTATAAATCAAGCCCGAGAAAACTCACGCATCACTGTACTCGCACACTTTATTTTCCCCGCAACTTGTCGACACACTATAGCCAGCATCGTCCAAAAGCGCAGAATGAGAAAAAAGCCTGTAGCAAAAACTAGCCGTGCGAATTCCACGAGGCAAAAAAAAGGTAAGAACGTCGCATTGGAAAGATCCATGTGGAGAGAAGGAGCGGAGTGCAGCTACCGAGCGACGCATCGTTCCCTCGCCGGCACACGCAGCGACAAGCGTTGGTTTAGTTGGTCATGCAGAAAGAAAGAGAGAGAGGGAGTCTGCTCGTTCGCGTCGCGGCATAAGAAAAAGAGCGTGTCGACCTTAATGACACGGTAATTCGTTACGGGCCACTTGTAACAACCGCAGAGTCGCCGCCGCTGCCGCCGCCTCGCGAGCTGCTTATCTCAGGCAAGATCTCTGAAGTAGTTTCTCCGTCGAGAGAGCCAGAAAGAGAGAGAGAGAGAGAGAGAGAGAGAGAAAGAGGCGAGCCTATTAATTACCTTTCCTCACGGGGTGACTTCCCCACCCCTCCTCCTCCCCCCTGCTCCTCCCCCATCCCTCTCCTTCTGGCTTATATATAGAGCCAAAAAGGGGTGTGTAGTGCTGTGCCCCGGCGCACTGGTATATAAAAGGTACTTTCCAGACACACGGTAGTCCTCCTATATATATATTCCTCTTTTTAACATTCGCTATAGCCTCACTAGCTATATCGACCAAACCAACAACAGACGGTTTACTTTTCGCCGAGCGTATATATAAAAGCGACGACCAAAGAGAGAGGGAGAGAGAGACAGAGAGAGAGAGAGAGAGAGAGTAAACGTGCACCATGGGGTAAAAATACGAAGCGAAAGCAAAGCACGGTTGCCGATAAAGAGAGTGGGGAATATTTAAAAAGTAATATCAATTACATTTGCATATTCACAAGGCTTCTCTTGCTCTCTCTCTCTCTCTCCCCATCTCTCTCACTCTCTTTCTCTTTCTCTTTCTCGTTTCCTCTGTGTTTCTCTCTGGCACAGCAGCAGCAGCAGAGAGTGAGAGGTTCGTTTTGCACGGGGTGTTGGTTCGATGTCGCGCGTATATACACACGCTAGTAAAGAGAGAGAGAGAGACAGAGAGAGAGAGACAGAGAGACAGAGAGAAAGAGAGAGAGAGAGAGAGAGTGGGCCCGGTACACATCCATTCCTCCGTAAGGATGAATACGGAACAGCCCCGAACTACGGAGAAAGAGGGAAAGAGCTACTGCTGCTGCCGCTGCTTTCTACCTCCGGCAATCTTTTTCTCTCTCTCTCTCTCTCTCTCTCGTCCTCTCTGTACCAGCGCGGGGGATGTTAATATCGCTTGGACTGCATTCGCCGCCTAAACTCACTTACGTAAGGGGGGTAGGACCTACACTGGCGACGTGGATTTACGTCTCGCGACATTTAAATGCTATCTATCTCTCTTTCTCTCTTTCTCTCTCTCTCTCTCTCTCTCTCTCTCTCTCTCTCTCTCTCGGTATAATATTGCGCTAAATTGAAATGGGCTTGTACTTTTACGCGGGGACAGATTTGTTTCGGGGCCGCGCGATGTATGTGCGCGAGTCCACGGTAGCGCTTGTAGTTTATATGCTCTTAGTCCTCTTTAGAGAGAGAGAGAGAGAGAGAGAGAGAGAGAGGGAGAGAGAAAGAGAGAGAGAGAGAGAGAGAGAGAATAAAAAAGGTGTGTGTGTTGGCGAGGGAGTATATTTATTGAATCGCCGAGTTAAAGGGGGATTTTCCGCGGATTGTTACGGGAGTTCTACTGCTTTGTTTCTTTTTTTTTCTTTCTTTTTTATGCAAAGCGATACAAACTGGACAGGCATAATTGAAGGACTTTTACGAGGAGAAATTAGGGGAATCTTTGCCTTATATCATTCGTTACGCTTTAAATATATAGGAATTTTAGGAGTTTTTAAAGAACTGGAAAGTTATGTATCGTTCGAAAATCGTTGATTCGCCCTCGGTTAAACTATAAAAAAACTCTTCACATGAAACATCACAGCATATAATGTGAATAATTATCGGATACGAGTAGTTATCATGTTTTAAGATTGAAAGAGAAGCCAATATTGTAACATATTCAAGTATTTCCCGGTATAGCTTCACCATAGAAATTATCCACATTTAGCATTTGAAAGTGAATCCCAACTATAATGAAATGCGCGAGTCCGTTTAAAAAAAAAACCGGCGCGTAGTCTAAGCTAAAAAGAAGCGTATACCCGCACACATCCATTCCACTATCGTCGGCTCTATTTTAAAAGTGAACCTATATAAAAAGAAAAAAAAAGAAGAAAAAAAAAATGGCACGTACGGTATAACAACAAAAAGCCTGCAGCAGCTATCGCATCGGCATTTGTCAAGCACTACTGATAATTCAGCCAGGAAGGTATAAATCCTCCGATGGCGTGTGTGTATACACACACACGTGTATAGACAGGCGCACGTAAGGCCGCGCCATGTGCAATAAAATATTATTTGAGCCAAAGCCGAACGAACGACAAGTTTCCCTCCTCCGCGTCGTACTTACGTTGCGTCGCGTGTCCCTTTTTCTCCCAAGCTGCACTTTACAATATCTATATACATAGAGACACTATATGCGCGTGTGGTTCTGCCAAGGAGGGCCATTAATCTGCTGGGCTGCTGGTCGTACATAGCCAGAGGTTACGCGAAAATCGGGACGAGCGGCGATATGGCGATACGCGAAAAAAGAGATTCGAACGCTTGCCCCGCGAAGTATAAGCTGAGCGCGGTTGCAGCGACGGCGGCGGTGGAGCTTGCGTCTGCAGCTCAACCCGAGAAAGAGAGTATAAAGTATATACGGGAGAGGCGAACGTCTCCGTCTATCGGCGTAAATCTTTGTTTGCGGGAATTCACGGCTCTGCACACTGCGGATTCTAGGGAGGTATATAGCGAGACGTGTGTGTACATATACGCACACGCGGGATGTGCAGGTCGCAAAGACCGCCTGCAGACGTTCGTATATACCCGGCGACGAGCGCACGTAAGACCGGACAGAGCGGCGCCGAGTAGTAGCCGAGTACTTCTCTCTCTCTCTCTCTCTCTCTCTCTCTCTCAGTATGTGTATGTGTATGCGAGATGTAATATACGATAATACGAGGGGACGAGGTTGTTTTTCTTCGTGCCATGTTGGATGTGTGCTCGATTTTTCGTTACATTTTTAATGAAACTTCGTGGGCGCTCGAGTGTGTGCTTCTGCAAGGGACGCCAATATAGTTGTGTAGGTTGCTTGTTTAAGTTATTAAGGCGATGATTGTGTCGTTATTACCAGCTTTGTAGGATGCTTTTTTTTGACTATAAATTCGTGTAATCGTTGCTGATATTGAACGAAAATCTATAAGAGAATATTTTAAGATAAAACTGAGTTTTTAAGGTAAAGTAATGTTTCCCCTTCCTGTGCGACTCAATAATTTTTCACTGTGAAGTAATCAGTAATTAGTAAAGTATTTGAATTTCATTTTTTTTTAATATGAAATTTATATACAAGTTATATTTAAAAAAAGTTTACATTATGATGACGGGCGTAAGAAACAGTATATTTAGAAGTACACTCGAGAGAAGAATTAATGAAGTTATTAATACTATTACAATAACTAATCCTTCTCTCAATGTAAAGAATAGTAATTCACTCTACGCGTTACATCAGTTTTCAATTATGTACTCGTCGATTTGGAAAATAGCGCCCAATGACAATGTTCACGCCTAATCTCGTTCTCTCTGCTCGCCTTCCGTCGCTTATTTATGCGCAAGTCCGCTTGCACTTTGCACGTAGTCGTCGGTCCCCCCGATCCAGCTGTGGCGCGCCGCACTTTAACCCGAGAGAAATTCCGCCATTGTGTGCACCAGCTGCGATTGTTAGAGCCGCGTCGTGTATATATACTGGCCGACCGAGGGGGCGTTAACATAACAATACTCGCGCGAAACGCCTTGTGCTCGCTGCCGAGAAAACGAACTACGAGGTATAGGAACTTTTTTTTCTACTCTCTCTCCTCGATTTTATTCGTATTAAATAACTTGGGTTTTAACGTCATTCGAGAAGCAGGGAAAGGGCGCCCGGATGGAAGTTCGTCACGAGGGTTGGCTTTTTATTGATTTAAAGTTGACGGGGAGATTATTCTAATATACCCCGTCAGTTTTGAATGATGATTCTGTGCGAGATTTCGCCGAGCATTGAGATTCAAAGTGTGTGCACCGGTTGCTCTTACAATGTAGTTAGAGTGTTTCTATGCATGACTTTATTTTTGGAAATGACGCGTATAGAGAAGATTTACTTTGATTAATGCCTGTTCCAAGTATACAAATTCAAAATTTCATCTCCAATGACGATTATTCATGGATCTTACGTTATTTAATATATTTATGTATTGGCGCCCAACAGTTGTATAGCATTAACAAGTATATTTGGAAAAAAATATTTAATTCTATATGTGCGGCTATTTTTTGATTTCACTAATGCGAGTTCCCTCATATATATGCGAACAGTAGCATACGGCAACGTTAAAGAAGCTCATTTCGTGGCTACATAAAGTCTTTAAGTGCATATGTAGCCGTTAAAAGCTATCAGTTATAGAATGATTTAACAAATTAAGTAATTTACGGGTTTCGCTTTAAAATGTTACGAGTCCGCGGCGGCGCATGTTTATGCATGAATTGATAAAATCAAAAGTAAGCAGAGCCATTTCTCGCATCATAAAGCTTATCCGCGGCGGTGGTGAAAAAAAAATTTGAATAGCAAATGTTGACTTCGCCTCGCGCGCGCGCGCGCGCTCACCTAATCCCCGTATATCAGATTACGTTGCTACATTGCTGCCACTTGCATCATGCACACACACGCTGCCGCTGCTATACGCGGCATTAAAAAGATCTCTGGCATTGAGCAATCAATCATTAAAAGTCTCTCCGCAGAAGCCATCGCAGTCGCACCGAACCGACTCATTCATTTCAGCTCTTCGTTTTCGCCTCGTGTACCTTGCTCTTCCTCTTTTTCTTCTTCTTCTTTTTTTTTCCTTTTTTATAATTGACCGGCGAGATCCGGCGGATAAATGTTTTTTTTTTCTTCTTATTGCTTCTCTTTATTTAGCGGCGGGGGAGTGCTGTTATCAAGCGATGCGTATATACAACAGCGGGGCGTAGATTGCCGAGCTGCAGCAGCAATACAATAAAGAGAAGAAGAAGAAGAAGGAGGAGGAGGTGGGAGGGATAGGAACAAGAAGTCAGAGCACTCAGCGTGGCTAATTGCTCGAATCATTAAGAAAAAACATGAAATCTAAGACGTGGCGCGTTCGTATATATATGTGTATAAGCCTCAGAGCGCACGCGTGGATTACATTGGGAAGCGGCTGATAAGGATCTACTCCGGCGTCTCTTGCCATAATGAAAATAATCGCGCCGCCACGAGGAGCCTCTGCGCTGTAATAATAACTACGTTTTAGCCTGACTCGCGGCAGTTAGTTACACGATGCGACTTAGAAACTCTTACTAGGTTCTATGTACTAACTGCACTAGCTGCAGTGCAGGTCCTTCCTCCTTTCGTTATACTGTATCCCAAACGCATTGCGCACTCGATGTTCGATTTGCGCGCTATAAGTATTACGAGGCTCGTATAAAGGGTCAAATTGCTAAGGCTAATTTCGCGGAATACCTCGTCTCGTCTCGATGCGTTTCGGTATATGAAACAAAGTGCGAATATTGTTCCTTTCTTTAAACGAATATATAGTTAGATGAGGAATGAGCTTATTTGTAATGTTCGGTTAGAAATTGTTGAAATAATTTATATAAAAATTGTCAGAAACTAGAACGCAAATTGTGTCATGTAATTTAAACTCGTTTTGTATTATTATTAAGCGTCTTGTATATTAGCTATGGTTTTGTATAATTTAAAATTAGTTATCAGATTTATTATATCGATGATTTGGACAGCAATTTAGTCTACTTTAAAAAATTCTTTCATGTACGGATAAATTCAAACTTAGAATTAAATGCCATTCTCAAGTAGTTTTTAATTTAATTATGAATCAAACGTTACTATTGGTGCATAATAAATTAAGCTTCATAACTGGATTTGCATGATTTATAAGACGGTGTGTATATGAAAGCGATTATTATAATTATAAAGAAACATGCAATAGAAAAATAAGCCGTGATTGACATATCATTTAGCCATGTTAACTACTATTATTTTTTTTACAATCTTATAATAATGGCTCTCTTGAACCTTGTGAATTACAAATATTTATCCAATACTTATATATCATGAATTATATGCACATAGTTAATGACAGTTGATGGTAGTTATACAACAGGAAGCCTTTGTATTTTATTTAATCATATAGAATAAGCGTTCCGCTTTGTTTTGATAAGTTCAAGTGTTCAGCTGCAAGAAATCCATTTACGAACCTACGCGTTCTCAAATTAACAAAAACGATGCTGATAAATGTAAAAAAATAATAACGACTTAAGCTAATTCACGTAGTGGCAAGATCTTCATCAAACTTAATATCAGGAGGTATATAAAAATTCTCAAGAAAATTCCTTTGGAGGCATTAGCGGGTGAAAATCGATTCACACCGGAGCGAACGACGCCACGGCACCATAATGACTAACTTCTTTTTTCCGTGTACAAAACGCGTCGAGCCCTCACCCCACATATAACAGGGCCGCACCGTCTAACGAAGTCATAAAGTACACCACCACTGGCAGCGGCGCGGTAGCGCACAGTAGCCGCCTCTCACTCGGAAAATGATGCATTGTTCAGGGCGGATGAGTGATTACGCTCATTAAGGTTATACGCGGCAAAGAAAATGCCATTTGCGCGCCCGTGGCATTTTTTTTTCAATATCTCGCCGCGATTCTCGCGGTGGTCCATTAAACGTCTATCATGCCTCGCTCTCAACCAATACAACCGCGCAAAGTCTCCCACACGCGTATACGTTGTACGTATCGTACCTACACGATCGCACAGCCGGCTGTTACTCGTTACTCCGGTCCGCCTGCAGCAGCAGCAGCAGCAGCAGCTTCAGGTGGCCCCGCGCTCCGACTTTCCTTTATGTATACGGCATACGTACAATACGCACACACGAGCCAAGGGGTGCATACATTATATACGCACAGACACACGCGAAGAGGGCACCCACGCCGTTGAGAGAGAGAAGGAGAGAGAGAGAGAGAGAGACAGGTGTTACCGTAACGCCTGCCACTCGCTTAATTGAGTATATAAGAGAATGACCGCTTGGTGCAGGCTGGACTGCTGTGCAAGCGACGGAGGTGGAGGCCATTACTATATACCTCAACCGGCGCAACCAGCTGACGAAAGAATAATCGACCGAGGCGGTGGCCCGTACGACTGAGGCCAAGCCACGAACGCCGAGTTGCCGAGAGACCGATAAATCAGTTATTATGAATGACCGTGTGAAAAGGCGATCTTAAATCACTTTGAAGGCGGTTAGAAAATGAGCAACTTCCGCGTATAAAGCCTTCGTCCTTTTTTTTTGGTTGGGCTGTTTGCGCGACGCAGCCGATCTGACCTGTACACGGGAAAATAGTGCAACGGTAGCAATAGGCTTTGGGGTATATTTATGGGTGAATTTTCAGAGCGAGTGCCGAGGTGACTTCTGGCTAATAAAACTCCTATTTACGTCGTTGTATCTATAAAACGGAATTCTTTACGAGGCAAGACCCGAGAGTAATCATTTTACTCCATAGTATTATGCAACGGAAAATATTTGATGTTAAAAGTAGAATTATTATTGCAACAATCGTATGTACGAGTCATTCGATTAATTATTACAAGATGTTTCCACAATTCTTGGATTATTATTATAGTCGTGTAGTTGTCAGCTGGACGTGACACAACTTGCGGCTTATTATTTGTGTATCATTGAATTAATGTAATACACGATGAAAAACTCGGTCGATGTCACTTTTACAAACGAGTCCGCAGATACGGGTATCAACAAACAGCTGGAGCTTACGCGTTTGTACAAAAAAAAAAAAAAAACTGTATCGTCGAGGGAAAGAAAGCAAAGAAGAAAATTAATTTTATAAGGGTCTTGTATACACTTGGAAATTAGCGGTGTAGCACGAAGCGATGCAAAACGTCGCGTCGGTCTCTCCCAACGTCTGGCTTACAGGCAGGGGTAATGACATTATTAATTTTCAGATTTATCTTCTCGCGAGGTAGTCTCTTAGCCTCGCCTCCTTTTCTATATATACACACAAACGCTCAAACAATCTGGCAACGTTCGTTTGATGTATTTCGAACATAAATTTAATGCCTCGTAAATGCTAATGCCATCGTCGGCTGGGTGTATGAGCTGCTCGCGGCGACTGTGGCAAGTTCTCCCCGGGCGATAAACAGAAGCTATATACGCGCGCAAGCGGTCAACTTTCTGATACTCCCACGATTCCGCGCATCGCCATGAGAAAACGCGTACACACACATCACAGTCGTGGCCGGTTTCTTTTCTTTATTGTTTTTTCTCTCTCTTGTTTTTACGTGGCAGCATAGCGTAGAGTTGCAGGAGAGGCGCGCTTTATTTAGATTTTATTTGAGTAAAACTCGGTTCGCCTTGAGCAAAGCGGGTATATAGGCGCGCGCGCGCGTATACGTGACGGCACGTACCCGACGGACGCAACTCTCGGTCTAGCGCGCGCGCGTGTACGACCGAGCCTTCCCATAATTCTTTTTTTACCTCGTACACACACACACACAGCCGAGGAAACGCATCAGCTCTCGATGAAAACGCACATACGCGTAATTACTCGCGGTCTTATAACGACGTGGATATAAGTTGTCTTTATTTTAACCCGACTCGCTGTCGCGCTGTTTGTAAATTTTTCTTTTTATCGCTTACGCTATTGCATTGTGGGTGAGATTTAATACTTTGCGCTTTGATGAAAATGGAAGTCGATGATATAATGTTGGCTATGCACATTGGCATTAAGGATCAATTTACAATCTGCTCCTGATAATGTTGCAAATGTCTATATGACTTACTATTACTTTCTAGGTCATTTTGGGATTCACCATCAGTCTGTTAAATATTATATCAGCTTTAATGCAGGAAATGAAAAGTTGAAATCGACTTTTGCATTAGCTCATATAATTTAATATTGAAATTAATGAGAAACCAAATGAAATCTATATGCTGTACTTCTTGATAAGTTAATAATGAATTATTACATCCAGATTCACGTAAAGTTATAAGGGTTGACATGTATTTAGCAATTGCAAGAATCCTGCAACCCTAGCGAAGAGTTTAAAATTCTCTCTAAGATAACTAACATAAGGGATGTTGTAAATTAAAACTTTTGTAATAGATAGGCACACAAGTCGAAAGAGACTCTTGTTGAATAAATAGATCAATGTCATTCGGTTAAATTTTCAGAATAAGTAACATTCGACTCACTTAAAGTAATTGGATACTTTATTTTTTCGAAAAGTAACTAGGCAATGGGAGAAAAGTTCACATATAAATTTGACACAAAGTAAAGCAATCGTCGAGGTTCGGTAGCAAACTCAAAAATATAAAAATCATTGATAAAGTAGTAGGATGAACACAATTAGTACTTTCTCATTCTGATTCGTTACAAAATAAAATAAATGGCTAAAAACTAGGAAACATAGCCAAGATCAACTTATCTAGATAATAATGTACGAAAAGCCTTTTCATCTTGGGAAAAACTGGTCGAAAAATAGTCAATTTTCACTACGGCAATCGTAGATTAAGAAATAATAGCAGTAATAGATGCTCTTCAACTCCGCTTCATCACACTACAACAATACCATCGGAACAAAAGCATAAAAAGCCTCTTCCGTATCACAGCGAGTCTCGAGTAAGCTTACGTTTAGGCAATCGGTAAACAGAATGCGCCGATATTCCGAGACCCAGGCGAAATTATTTTTAACCCACACAGCAGCAGCAACAGCAGCTTATAACGCCACCGAGCATCGCCCTCGAATGCACAAACAATGAACGATCGGGTGCAATGAAAAAAAATATCCAAAGCCCGGCATACATATTCCTCCCAACCATGGAACAAGAATGAGAAAAGGGAATGGTGCAAAAGGAGAAGTCGACCACATAAGAGCGGTGATATAAAAATGCGCGCGTACGCGGGAAAGAGAGAGAGAGATAGAGAGAGAGAGAGAGAAGTGAGCGAAAAGAGCAGGCCGCAGGTGAGGCAGTGCTCACCTGCGTGCACACGCGGCGGCCGGCGGTGCACACGAGAGAGGCGGAGGGGGTGGGGTGGTCTCGCCGATGG
>UELV01141813.1:0-50829 GCA_900490015.1 Megastigmus stigmatizans | reverse complement strand
CCTTTACATATATTCGCGATTTCTGAACAAATGTAAACATAGATTTAGCATCTACTTACTAAATTATTACTATACTTTATATCAAATATTAAAAGCTTGGTATACCAATTTCAAAAGTAATATTTTTTAGTATATAAATAACTGATTTTACTATACTGTTTAGCAAAATTCATAATATTATTTACTAAATTAAAAAATAAAGTTATTGAAATTTTACTGCGTATAATTTTTAGTATACACGTTAGCAATTTTTAGTTACTACTCTAATCATTTTTCAGTGTCAGGACTTGCGGAAATTATTGAATGTATGCTAATAAGTTTTATAATTATTGTAAAGTTTCTCATAATTTGACTCTGTCTCGCCATTAGTGAAGATTATAGTAATTTTAAAGAGAGTATTTTTCTCCGTGTAGCAAATCACACTTTTTATAACTATATTGCCGATTAAATACTACTATCCGTCATGCTCTAAGTTTGAAATGAAAAAAATCCTTTCGATTCAGGCAGACGGATTGCAGGTACGAATGATATAGTTGTGTGCTAGTACATGTGTATCTGTAAGAGAGAAAGAGAGAGAAAGAGACGAGGAAAAGAAGTCATGCACGTCGAGATTTACATGGGACGTGCCGAGGACGCTGTGTCCCATGGAAACACGAGCTTCCCTCGCAGCTATAAGGGAAATATAAATGCCAGCGCACTTATACACTACGACGCAAAGACGTTGATGACTGCGCCGGAAATCGACGCCACTGCTTATAGCTCGATTTCGATGACGAAGACGCTACTGTCGATCTTTCTGGGGAATGATTGGCATTTCTCCCATCGCCGCATCTTTGCGTGTGCAATTCGACTCTTGCAGTTAAACTTTCTCGAAAGAAGAACCATATTTGGGTAAAAACAATGATAGCTTTTTGAGATACAGTCGTTTCAAATTATGATGACTAATCGTGAGTGTCACAATAGTGTCGGTTTATTAACAGTTAGTTGTAGCCGAGTAATCGGTTATTAGATAAAATCGTGCGCAAACGGCACTGATTCCTTTTGCAAATAAAGCGTAAAAATAAATATCGGACCCGAGCTTGCAAAATGCAGAGAAAAATGAAGGTGCAGAGACAAAACAACGTGCACATGTACGCGAGCAAGTATAATCGAGGCTGTAACAATGTAGAAGAGCGCGGTGCTTGGCATTTATCTTCTCCATGCCGACGATAATCGATCCCGCCAAACACACAAAAATCTTCGTTAATTAAAGTTTTTCCGCGCCCTCCTTCGATTGGTGATGTAACCCACGTCAAAAAAAAAAAAAAAGAATCGACAGAAGAGAAAAATTGCACGACTTTAACGAGGGAGTAGAATATAATCGCGCCCATCAGGGATGGAAAAAAAAGGAGGTGGGAAATGCGCCGTTGCATCGGTAAGTGAAGTTTATTGCTCCTGATAATTAACGGCTTTTTTTTCAAAGTTGCGGATCTGTGGAGATCTGCACGCCGCAGCGAGGGAAAAATAGCTCAAGGACCGCACAATTCAATTGTTCAATTTATCAAGGCAATGTTCGCTGGATAGCATCGAGGCTCTTTCGAATATATCACCTCCCTTTTTTTTCCTTCTTCTTTTCTTTCGATTCACGGAACGCGCATACTTTTATGCGTTTTTTACGAATCGCTCGACAATGCTAACTACGATACTTATTTAAACTCTGCTTAGAATTGCACTTTACAAGCGATATAAATGTACTGCTGCTTAATAGTTTGCCCTTACTAAGGACATAATACATTCAATTGTGTGTGCAAAGTACGTTTAGATATTTGGCAAGTATAACGCATTTAATCATTTAGTTTTAAAAACTCGAAGGTGTTAGCTTCCCTTTTTGTATTGCGTATCGCAGGACGCTTACTATCGACATTTTAGGAATAAAAATTACATATCTGAACAAATTTTACTAAACTGTACGTCGAATATGGGTATGAATCGTTCGAGAGGATTATTTTTTCGCCAGTAATGAAGGTCGATTGAAATGAACTCAGTAGAAAAAAAAGTAAATCAACAGGTAGATAAATAAAAATAGAAATAATACATTGGTATGGATACTAAATTATTGATTTAAGTACATGTCAAATTAACTACCGTCGACAAAATAATGCACTGTCTGTAGGAAATTTGGTAAAACAATTTTATGGAAACGGTGTACCTATGCCATACAAATTGAATCATTAAAGAAGAGTTTATGACTATGCGTTGAATGTATATGAAACATTTTACTTACTATAATGGAAAACTTTCAATTCAAATTGGAAGCAATTTAAAATTTTTTTCGCTTTTTATTCTGTATGTGCGCACCAAACACATCAAAATTTATCAAAATTTAAATAATCAACTAAAACGTAGAGCTGCCATATACGGCTCGGTACATTCAGCATCAGAGGCAAATCTCATACCCGTACATATACATATAGACAGAGAGAGAGGAAGGGAGGATATATTCACCGTGGCAACCACCCCATAGAGAGAGAGAGAGAGAGAGAGAGAGGCCAAAGCCTCTATACTGTATATGTCATACACAGACTACTCCCCTCGGTAACGCTTACCTCTCACTCACTCAACTCACGTACACACACACAATCTCCATTAAAACCCAAGCTCACATCTGTGAGTGAGCCAGCGAGAGAGAGAGAGAGAGAGAGAGAGAGAGAGAAGTGCAGTAGCAGCGAGGGGGTAGAATAGGCCCGGTGCAGCGGCAGGCAGCAGCAGCAGCAGCGTCCAGGTACAAGGGCAGCTGTCCACCAGGTGCCCCTGTATACACTCTCGCTGCTGCCTGCCTCTCCTCCCCTTTCCACGTTCTGCCCTCTTCCCCATATGTATAAACCCGTGAGCGAGTGAGAGAGAGCGAGAGAGAGAGAGGGAGAGGATCGAAAAGCTTTTGATGTAGCCCGGCAGTCGCGCGCCGCTTCTCCCCACCACCAGCTCCAGCTCCAACTCCAATGCACACTCACACCAAGGCCCCGTCAGCTGTGTGTATGCGGTCGTCGCGCGCCGTCTGGCACGTGTGCTGCTGCAGCCAACACACAGAGAGAGCGAGAGCGCGAGAGAGAGAGAGAGATATCGGCAGCGCCCGGTGGTGGGGGAACACACTGGAGTTAGAGTGTGTAAAAGCTGGTATAGAGAGAGGCCCGGGCGGAGGCTGTGATTGGTCGACGGCTCGCGCGCTCTCTCTCGCTGACGAAGGGGCTCTGGCAGGCCTGGCCGTTATACTGACTAGCTAGTCCGAGAAATCGTCAGTCGAACCCGGCCGCTCACGAGGTGAACATATCTTCGTCCACCTCGAGCAGCAACAACCCAGTACATAGTACTCACTCGACCAGGTAGTGAGTCAACCAAGTATATAGACCAGAGTTCGTGTATAGTCAGGGTGTAGTGCTTTTTTTTACAAGTTCTCTCATCCCAGCGACAGTTAGCAGCAGGAGAGTTAGCTTGGTCGGTAGACAATGGCCAGCTCATCCTAGGACAATTTTAATTTTCTCCCCCTGGGTATATCGGGGATCAGGAGGTGTTGTTGATAATAGTGTGCAGCAGATCGCATGTGTCTGCTCGCGTGGTTCCGTTCCTGGAGACATAAGCAGCGAGGCGCTGTCACCAGTTGCGACAACGGTACCGGTGCCAAAGCTGGTAACAGGAACAGCAGCAGCAGCAGCAGCAGCAGCGACGTCAACAACGTCGTCGTGTACTCGATAACTGGTGCTAGCATTTCAACGACAATGGGAATGACGTCGACCGAGTGCGCGATTCGCGGTAGTAGTGCGCCCGCCAGCAGTAAACTGCCGACCGGTGGTGGTGTCACACATCATTCCTGTCACTGTTGCGCTCACGCGGCCAATGCGGCTGCCGTGGTTGTTCAGAGTGGCCACCATCATCATCACCACCAACACCACCATCATCATCAACAGCAACAGCATCAGCAACAGCAGCAGCAACATTTGGTAGGACATCCTCATCATCACGGACAGTCCGGCAAACACCACCTCCATCACCATCACGTGCAGGAGGTTGTGGTGACTCCGCATCAACAGAACAGTGGCCACGAGAATAACAACATTCTGGCGCCGCTCAAGAGCAAGATGAAGGTGTTAAAGAAGCTCAAGAGGAAAATGGGTCTAGGTAGGGTTTCGTTTTACTTCATTCTTAACTATTTTTTAAATTCTTATGTTAAAGCCGATGTTGATTGTGTCGGGAGTAGAAGTAGCGTCAATTAAGGGACTTTTTGCTAGACCGTTTTGGCCTTCTACTCCGGTACTTTTTGCATAGCGCCATTGCTTGGGGATTCCCTCTTAAGTTTAAGTGCATAACTGGTTTCGTGTTTTGTGATTCATCAGCGGCTTAGAATGTTAGTTATATATATACCTATATACATATAGAGCTTGTGCGTGTTTCTTAGTAAACAGAAATTCACTTTCGAGCGTACCAATGATTCTTAGCCTCGTGAAAGTGAACGACTTAGAGCTTTCCAATTTTTCTCATTTTAACTACTTTAGATATTGATATTGTTTTATTTTGCTCGTCTTTAGTTAGATGTGTGTTTCGTGTCTTTTTACTTTTTTTATGTTATACGCGCAGCCGTTCTTTAATTTTTTTTGTGTTTCCGGCGTCCGACTTCCCTACGTATAACGGAAGCGAAAAAAGCGCCCGAGGAAATCGTAGGGTCGTATCCCCTCCTTTCAAGAATAAAACGTCCTTCTTATTGTGAAAACTAGCCTAATCTATTTTAGTGCAGGATTCTGCATGAGGAATTTTGAAAATTGATATCTTTGTTAAACTCGGAGTAGTATACTATCATCATAACTGTTCAAAAAAAAAAAAAAAAAAAATAGAAGCGAATCAAATTGGCGGAAAGTATCATTAAGGTCTGAGATCTAAATTGCGGTGACGACTTGATGAGAAAGTCGAGTCACTCGAAGCTTACTGCTGTCTCCCACAATCAATTTCGTAACGAGCCATCCTCGTATAAAACCAGCACGACATTTTTTACTATTTATCTCTAGGCAACCGGCTTGCTCCGAAATAGACGGAGCACTGAAAAGCCTAAAAAAAGAAAGAAAGAAAAGGCAAAAAGGACTCATTGCCCTGGAAAACTGGAAAACTGCGGCTGCAAAGAAATAGGTCATACCACCGATTTTCGACCTCTTTCCTTTCATCATCCCAGATCAGCCATTGTGTGTGCGTCTGTTTACGTATTAGCCCCGAAAAAATGAGAGCAAAAACAATAGGTAGTCGAAAAAAAAAAAAAATAGACCTAACCGATAAAGTATCGCCGAATCGATCGCTAAGTTGTGCTTTTTTAATTTCGCCTAACTCTCCTTTCGCGTCTCGTTTGATGATTGCGAAGGGGTCACCCATACATATATATACACACACAGAGCGAGAGAAAGAAAGTAGACCAACGCGGAGAACAAGAGTCCCTCATTGTGGGAGAGAAAGAGTTTATTTCCCGAGGCGCCTTCGAGCGCGAGTAATAATGAAAAAGGCACTCGGCGTTGGTCTCTTCCCTGCTTCTTCTTCTTCTTCTTCTTCTACTTCTCTGCTCCTTTTTTTCTCTTCACTTCTTTCCAGTCCAACGCATGAGATTCGCTGTTATAGCACTAACCCAGTCTTCGTGCTAAATCTTAATTATTCCAAGGCTTATTTTGAAAAAAGGACACCAAAACAAAACCTTTCTTGTCTTACTTATGTCTCTCTTTCTGTGTGTTGTTTTTGTTATCTTGTCGGCCTTATCGCATCCCGCGGATGTCGAGTCGCGTCATCCTGTGCATATATACAGAAGAATCCGTGTTCTATCGCGATCGAAGTGTGAGCCAACATCTCGGTCTATAGTCTATTCAGCATTTTCTATCTATCCCATATACGTGTCTATAGCAGCGTATAGGAGAACACAGCTGTGTGGCCCCTGAAGTACCGCACCCCCGCTTCCTCTCGTGCCCGGAAAAACGCCAGCTTTGAGGCTCTCTCTCTCTCTCTCTCTCTCTCTCTCTCTCTCTCTCTCTTTGCCAACAGCTGACACTCATTCTTTCTCTCCAACATTCGTCTTCATAATTTCAACATCAGTTAAACTCTCATTTAATAATGGCTTCATCATCGGGTAGCAGCCGTGAGGACAAGGGAAAAATCGTTACTGAACAACCGTTACGGCAACCTAGTGTGCACATAACTGACCGCGCTCACGCTTTACATATATATATATATATATATATAAAGCGCTGACTTATGCTGCAGCCCTCGTGACGTCAGAGAGCAGCAGCACCTCGGAGTAGCATCATCGTATTATGTGTGCACAGTAAAAGGGTCCAGCGCAGTGCAAAACCGGTTTCTCCTCCTTGGCTTCTCTCTCTTTGCTCTCCGCCTTCATCCTTATGTATACCTCACTCCTCTGCGCTATCAGCTGTTTTTAACCGTGTGTCGCGACCGGACATCCGTTTTTCCTTGTTCTCTCGCGCGCTCGGAGCTGCTTATCTCTCTCTCCCTCTCTCTTTCTCTACACCCGCGCCGCATATCAGCGGAAACTTTGCTCGCGCGCGGGAAGTCGATAAGCGAGCATATTCGCGCGAGATATTGTTTTCATGCGGGTGACCCGCGTGCACTCTATATATATACACATAGCTTCCGCTCGCATCCGAAATCGTTTGGCCGCGTTTTGGAGCGTAAATATACAAGAGAGGCGGCGCACGGTGTTTCGACTGCAGGTTTTGGAACTGATGATGGCGATGCCTTGGCCTCGCATGTCCGGTCTCTCCCGTGTATATATAAGGAGGAGAAAATTTCCGGAAGCAAGGTCCGTGAGCACCCCACAAGAGCACCGCGAGGAGAAGGAGAAGGAGAAGGAGGTTGCGGGCGAGAAGCAGGTGCCCAAGGATAAGAAACAGAAAACGCAGCGATGGATGTTGTATATGTACGCGCGGCCAAGGTGCAGACCGGAAGCCGCGAGCACTCGAGCCAAGCAGAGTAGAAAAGCCAGCCGTGTCGAACGGACTTGAACACGAGTGTATAGACCGTCTTGAAGGAGCACAACGGGTATAGAGTGCGATAATTCGCTGCGTTCCTATAGAATATAGTTTTCGAAACGGCGATAGAATCGTGGATAAAAAGCGTCAATTAACTTTCCTCGATCTATCTCTCTCTCTCTCTATGGCTGGATGTTTTTTTCTTTTTTTTTCGAATTTTTCAAGGGCACTCCGAAGAGAGCGTGGGCGGAAGTAGGGGGGCTGCTTTTAATGCTCCAGCGGTTAACCGCAGAGCTGCTGCTGCCACTACTACCAGTTTCACCCCCTCGTCTAGGACTATGATCCATTACCCCTCGGGAGTGGAGCGAGCTCCCTGAACAAATGTTGAGCCACTCTCTCTCTCTCTCTCTCTTGGCACTTCGTTTTGCCACTCCGACGCAGCTGTAATAGCGCGTGGGTGTGCGTATAATGCTCGCTGGGCTCTGCGCTCAAAGAGCTTTAAAGCCGAGCTATGACGATGATCGAGGCAGCGGCCGAGGATTGCTTTTCATGCTTTCTTTTTTTTTTTTGATTCACAAAATTCAAATTGCCAGCGAAAAGAGTAAAGCCTAAAATTGGATTATGAAACTCTCGGATCTGTAGCGGCATCGTCGTCGTCTTCCCCTCCCCCCGGTATATCATCTCGAGCACTTTGGATTGCATTATCGCGCAGAGGGCGGATGGTGACTTTTTAAGGGTTCTCGCGGGGAACGGGCCCCCCGTTTCTCTCCCTCTCGACTTTAATGGAACAAATGTCGCGCGCAGTGTCCGCGACTACGCCCACGCTGTTATATATAGACGGCGCTCTCTCTATCTATCTCTCGAGAGAGATGGAACAGAGAGAGTTAACGAATCCAATTTCGTCCGGGTCCACTTGTCGATCATATTCCAAAGACCCCCGCATTATGCCCGAGCGCCGGGGCTTGTAATCCTACTTGCGGGCTGCGATTTTTTCGTTAGGTTGTACAACTAGCGAGGCGGTAAATCATCGCAAATTGCCGACGGGTATAAGATGAGTGACGCGGCCCACGCGCAATTTACGGGGTGAATTACAAGAAGACACGCGCGAGCGCCGTTTGTTGCTGGCTTAGTCAGACGCTCGACTGAGCAAATGAATGATTTAATTGGTTCGGGTCAAGCCACGGATGTCTATATATATATATATATATATGAAGTCGTTCGACTTCGTTTCGGGTGTATCCGGTGTATACGTGTGTTTTTATATACATGCTATGTATATAGGGATCTCAGGTTGCTTGTGCGGAAGCCGGAACAAGAGAGGCTTCGGCGTGTTGACCGTTGACCGATACATACAAAGCACCAGAAGCAGCAGCAGCTCGAGTTTCGGACGATCGGCAATATATTCTTGCGGTTGCACAACCGTGCAACAGCAGCAGCAGCATCTGCGCGCCGATATTTTCGCTTCATAGAGGAGTAAGCTCGGATTTGAGATCTCCAGCATTGAGAACCACTGTGGGGAACCGTTGACCCCGCGCAAACTGGGAAAGTTCAAGACTCGGACATATACTCGCTCGCGCACACATACACACTCACACACCCAGAGAGAGAAAGAGAGGTGCTCGCTCTTTCTAGTCCTATAAAGCGTACAGCTCAGCGCTTCTCTTAATCCCGTCGCGAGTTCCTCCTTGTTATACGAGCGCCGCCGAGCTTCACTTTAAATATCTCATTCTCTATGGGACCGTCTTATCGAGGCTCCTCGATCTACATTCTTCTTCTGGTCAGAGCTAAAGACGCGAGCTGTGTCTCATCACTTGAATTTGTTAATTAAAACACTCTTAGCCGAGAGGAGGAGAAGGATGAGGTTAGAATTACTCGAACAGCCGTCGTCGTCCCTCTCTTTTTTTTTCTCGTTCCATCTACTTCTGAGCCCATCCTCCGCCTTTTTTTCGGAAGGAAGTTTTGTTTTTTTTTCTCACAAGGGGCTTCATCCCCTTCCTGCGCGCAGCTCCACGATTCGATCCTCGTTTCCTCATTATACGTAACGTATGTATAGCTACTGCGTTAGGGAGGGAAGGAAAGAAAAAAAAAACTGATTCAACGGTCCATCCGTGAGAATTCACATGTAAATATATATCGAGAACATCTGCGTCTGCATAGGTATTACTATATATCCTGACTGTGCGCGTGAATCGTTAAGATTCTCCGCTTCTTCTTCTCGGAAGCAGTTCTTTCCTTTCTCTCGCTTAATACGATAATTCCGTAGCGGCAAATCTGACCTCGTAAAGAAGTGCCGCCTCGCGCGTGTCTCTTATCTGCGTCTTATCTCGTATAATCTCGTCACGAAGTCATCCCATCCGCGTGTGTGTGTGCGTGCAGTGTTTCCCTTTGGGGCAACTGCTCTTTCTCTCATCCAAGGTGAAAGAGAAAAAGCAGAGCTGCGGAGCGAGCTCGAGAACGACGAGATGCAGCCCCGAAATCTCACAAGGTCCGCTTATTACTTTTCTCTCCGTTTGAGCGCGGTGCACTTGACACGAGTGCACCGCTAAAGACGCTACTCAGTGTATCTTCATCGATAGAGACCAGAAAGAGGTCCCACCCTTTTCTTATCGCTAGCAGCGCTGTATAGAACAGCTCTGTCCCAAAGAGCTTCCGCTGCAAAGACATTTCCATTCGGCAGTGGCGGCAACGTATATACACACGAGAGAGAACGAGGGAGGCCCAGAGAAATTGAAAGCGCGATTTGCATGAAAAATAGGAGCCTGCTCGACTGTCGGTGTATAAGCCTCTTAAAAAGCCCGGGGAGTAGAGGCGACTCTCTCTCTCTCTGTCTCTCTCTCTATCGTATCTCTCGGATTATAAATTCAAGCGACGAGAGCCGTGCACCCGAGATCTCCTCGTCCTCTCTTTTTTATTTTCCCTCGAAATTTCGCGATTCTTTCCCCCATGAAAATTGCAAACTCGCTACCGCGCCTTCCATTCCTCCCCCTCCTGCACGTCGCTAATTCGCCGGCGATGCTGTGCGAGCAGTGGTCCAGCGTCGCTCTCTCTCTCTCTTTCAGTGTGTACCCCCTGACAACAGCCAGGCCATAGAGCGCGCGCGAGAGAGCCCAAGCGGCAGCAGCGGCAGAGTATAGCGACGACTCGGGGGGATCGATACAGCCTCTATATAACGCTACTGCACAGCAGCAGGAGCAGCAGCGGCAGCGGCAGCAGGAGACGAGAGACAGAGAGAGAGAGAGAGAGAGAGAGAGCCGCGCGATATCGCCTCCACCCACGCCGCTATAACGCTATTGAACCCCCATGGACCGGTGCGTTGGGAGTGCAGAGGGGAAGCAGTGGCTCCCGGTGCTCCGGCAGCCATGGAGATTCCGCCTACACTCGCACACATCTACACACATACGTAGAACCATCGATTACGGACGGACCATGCAAATTTTCACGCGCATCCACCCTCCTCTTTCTCTCTCTCTCTCTCTCTCTCTCTCTCTCTCTCCTACTGCAGCGGCTATCTGCCTTTCCCCCGACCATGCACCGCGCACACATTGGCTTTATCGCTTTCTTTGATGCCAGGGCCCCCGAGGCCTTTCCGCCTTTATGCTCGACGATTTTATGAGTCATTTGGTCGGGTATATCGCCGACGGCAATATAAGAACGAAAGAAAGAAAAATAAGCGAGGTGTTTAGCGCGAGCGCGCACATGCGTGAATTATGCGTACAGACATGGCGAGAATGATTAGCCACGCTTATAGCTCGAGGCACGAGTCGCGCGGGCTTGTACAGCGATTGATAAGCGTTCGCGGAAAAGGAGCATCGAATTTTGCGGCCGCGCGCAAATATTTGAGGACAGACGCCTGTATGTATGTATATATATCGGGCACAATCACAGTCCCGCGCGCTCGAGCGCCTACTATACGTGCACATATATATATGTATGTAGGGGGCGGAAGCGTGTGAGTCGTATCCGCCTAGCGACGGGGAAAACTCTCAAAAGCCCTACACTCAAGTGAGAGAGCGCGCTCGTGCACGAGAGCTCGCCTTAACACACTTATACCCGGAAAAGCCGCCACTTTTCCTGCCGACCCATATATATACAAGAGCCAGCGGAAGAATCCTGTAGTTGCGTATATATCCGTATAGCGGGTATAAAATTTCAGCGCGCACGGTCCAAGGTTATCATGGCGCGAGATATACGCGTGTGCAAAAATTTAAGTAGAAAAAGCTCGAGTAGAGCGACTATAGACAGACGGACACACGGACCAGTAGAAATAACATTTAAATATATTTACGAGAGGTTCACTCTCTCCTACTTGGTTGACATTCGGGCGCGCTGGTGGTGTGCAACAGCGGCGGCAAGGGTAGAAGCGCCGGTCGACGAGGTGGACAAAGAGCCGAGAGGCGAGAGAGACAGAGAGAGCGAGAGGATGCTCACGCAGAATCAAACGCCCGGAGAATTATCGATCCCTCCCGGCAACAGAGCGCCGGCACCAAGCCGCCTTTTCAAGGGTGTGAGAATTTATATATATGTACATATACGCAGATACCTATATATATATGTGTGCACACACAACGGACTTTCATTAAAAATTCCGTGCGATCTCTCTCTCTCTGTCTATTGGATAGGCGAATCAACCCA
This sequence comes from Megastigmus stigmatizans, assembly GCA_900490015.1. Lineage (NCBI taxonomy): Eukaryota > Metazoa > Arthropoda > Insecta > Hymenoptera > Megastigmidae > Megastigmus > Megastigmus stigmatizans. The sequence goes on along the minus strand of UELV01141813.1, from coordinate 39,211 downwards.
TAGGCGTTCAGCACTCTCTCTCCCCTATTCGCGCACAGGAGCTGCGAGGGGGAAAATAGGAGCCACGACAACGGTATATATATATTCCTAGTGCATAGGAATCCGTCGCCCCGACGAAATAATAAAAAAGAAAAAAAGAAGAATAGAACGGAGGCTAACAATATATAAAGTCTCTCTCGCTCTTCCCCCCCCCCCTCTCACTCTCTCTCGGCTCTTTGTCGAGACGCGTATACACATCCCCCTCCAGTATATATACGGGTGCGCGCGAACGTGCCTCGGACGCGATTGGGCATTGCATATACATATATATATATATAAAACGCGGTGATGCACGAAAGCCCGGTGCTCCGTATAGACACACACGCGGGCCAGGTGGTGCGCGCGCGACCGTTGATACTCAGCTCTCTCTCTCTCTCTCTCTCACACACACACACACACAAGCACGCACTACCCGAATTGCTGGAGCGCGCGCGAGTGTATGTGTGCGCATCCCCCTGCTCGACTGCAGCGGCAGCGGCAGCAGCAACGACAGCTGCCCTTCTCTCTCTCTCTCTCTTTCTCTCCCTCTGGCGCTCGACCCACTCTTGGGAAAAACTCGACACTCTCTCACTTGTATACTTCGGCGAAGTCGAGCGACCGCGAAACAAAAAAGCCATCCTATATACCTGAAACTTCTTCTTCCTCCCGCTGGTCTCTTGAATTTTCCATCGCAGACTGCAGAGCGGTATATACGCCGGACTTTGTGAGCAGTAGCGCTGCTCACAAAGTCCGGCTGAGAGAGGGACGTTACGACCCACTTTAACGTCCTACACCTATACCTATATATATACTCGATGCCATCATGGGAAAATTAGGAGTGTGTATATTTATCGTGCGTATATATACGTCTCTGGGGTCTTCTTGACTTGCGCGAGTATGGACGACATGCAGTTGTTGTTGTTGTTGTTGTCGTGGGAGAGGAGCAGCAGAGGTTCGTTGCACCTCGGCTAGTCGGTAGCTGCTGCTGCATCTCTCCTCCCCCCACCCTCTGTCTCTCTGTCTCTCTCTCTCTTCCTCTTGTTCGCTCAATCCTCCTCGGGGGATCAGCAGCAGCAGCAGCAGCGCAAGTGTGCAAGAACGAACGAGCAGCGCTGTACAGTACAGGCAGAGACTGGCTCGACGAAGATAAGAGAGGAAGAGAGAGAGAGAGAGAGAGAGAGAGAGAGAGAGTGAGAGGCTTAATTGTGCCAAGACTCTCGGCTTGGCCGCCGCCGCAGTCGAGGCATCAGCAGAAATCCAGGCCTCTAATTTTCCGATATAGGAATTACATCTCTCGGCTTTCTATGCGAGAGAGCGGAGCGGAGCGAGCCTATAGAGAAATAGCTGCACTATTATATATTTCTCATGGCGCCAACGTGCGGCTTAATAACGATAATGATACGGATTCGCGATAGGACCCAAAACAATACTCGCTATACCTCAGTCCTCATTAACATCGAGCTCCAGACACACACATTCGAGATAAAATAAGCAAGTAAAAGAAGTCATCTATACGTATATATACATAGGCTATCTCAGCCGAAAGAGCAGAAAAGAAAGAGAGAAAGAGAGAGAGAGAGAGAAACGGAGCCGCGCCTTTGTGTTTATACTCGGGCACGCAGGACGCTCCCCTGTTCCCTATACACACGCGAGCGTCTCTCTCTCTGTGTGTGTTGGTTGCGCGCGAGCTCTCACGCACACGGAGCAAGAGAGTGGCATATACACAGGGGCCCGCAGTGTATAGGAGAGCAGTATACACAACCACTATACACAGGCAGGCAGCAGCAGCAGCGCGAAGCCCCAGCTGTGTGTCTGGAGGAGGCCCCTCTATAAGCTTGGCTCTGCTCCTGCAGCACAACGCCAGACCAGTCGGCTCACTGGCGTCGTACCGACCGCCCGACCGCCCGCGCGCGTTCTACCTTCTCTCCCTCGCTCTCTTGTATACTCCTCTACACGATAAACGTAGCGCGAGTCTTGGCTTATCGCGCTCCTTCGGAGTAATCGAATAAACCCTCTCCGGGATGAAGAGTGACAGAATTTGAGATCAGCAGCGGAGCCACAGCAGGAGCGCCATCTGATCGCGTCGCTCGTTCGCCCGAAAACAAAAAAGACAGACCCGGAATCTCCGAATTTTCGCGCTCGCGCTTCCATCGCTACAAATGGAAATCATGTCTATGTCGACCTGTCATCGACCTAGGAGACCACTGACCGTACGTCGGGCTACCAGAGTCGCTAGACTACGACTGTCCGGTGAGTTCCATGCATGAATGAATGGCTGTGTGTATGTGTGTATGCAGTGAGTGCGAGTGTACTTTTAAGACTGCTTCCGCCGGAAGCGATCGAGGATCGATCGGTGTACAATGACAGCAGGCGCGCACTTTTTGCACCGCAGCCCTCGCTGCCGACGCCGCCGGCTCCACTCCTATAGTCATTATACGTGATGCCTTGCGGGCGAAACTCACGTTTTCCTTCTGCTCCTTTTTGGCACCGTGTTTACCTTTGTGCCACAGCTGACGCGATATGCTATACTACGTCTCATCGGTCCGACTCAATTTTCAATTCTCTCTATACTCAGTAGTTTGTATACCGTCTGTCTGTTCGTGCTACTACACCATCTACTTAATAGGATCAGATGCGAATTTCATTCGATTTTGTCTCGACGATTTTTATCGTAAGCTGACGTTTATAAGCTGATTAATACTGAAAAGCGCGTCTATTGACAATATGTGTCTGTTTGTATATGTGTATGCGTATCAAGGGTGACTGTCGATCTACTACCCCTATATAGACGTATATGACAGATGTGGCAGCGATCGTGTATATAATTTAAAAAAAGGAAAACAGCTCGCACGAAAAGCCGCAAAACGCGACGTTCAAACAACGAAAAAAAAAATCGCATTTCACCCAGCCTCGTCATCGCCGCACTGCATTTGTACACAAATGCACAGCAGATATATGTATATACACAGAATGGGTCGGGGAGAGATAGGCAGTGAGTGTGTGAGTGTGTTTACCTGCGCCCTACGGTTCTCGCGCGCTCTCGGTTGCATAACCCACATAAAGCAAGTCGCTGGTCGCGCGCGGCTCACGTCGCTCCTATATACCGTACACACACACACACACATACAGCTCGAGCGATCTCTCCGAGGTATAAGGGAGAAAGGAGGCCTCGCGCGGCTGCAGTACGAGTGCGACTACGAGGCTCGTGAGAACAAAGACTCTCGCATAGGCCGTGCCGCGGCTGCTCCGATCCTTGCTCGTGCTATTTATAGGAGTTCTAATGCCCCTCTCTCTCTCTCTCTCTCTCTCTCTCTTTCTCTATATCCTCTGGTATAGCTGTACTTTTCTATACGCGCCTCGCGTCTCTCGTCAAATCGCACATGTACGCAACCACTCATTCCCTGCGCAGTCCCTCCCTGCAGCAACCTCCAGGCGCATCTAATGAAATTCCTACCGACACTGTGCAGCCTCAAGGAGGAAGAGGAGAAGAGCGATTTTCCTAAGGAGACAAGCCCTCATAGCATTCTTGCGGGTGCATTCACATTTTCTAATATGATGGGGGGCCTCCTTTTCTCGGGAGAGCCTGCAGCCGCGGAGCGCGAGAAAATTCAAGCCGTTTTCCTCGGAGTTATGCCATCTCTCTCTCTCTCTCTATTTCTCTCCTGACTACTAACTGCGCACAGCAGATCATGCAGGCCGTGGCGATGGCGAACGTGCTCGCACTGCATATCCTACATATATAGAGACGAGCAGAGTGGGAGAAAACTAGGAGGCCGAAAGAGAGAAAGAATCCTATATAGCATATATATATAGGCGCGCTTATAAGTATGCGGCTATGCATTTAGCCGCGGTGCGCCATAAGAGAGTTCGTGGGAACGCGCTCTCGCCAGCCACTGTATAGGTATAGACTCGCAAGATCCTATGGAAAATCCATGCACGCGCCGCCAGTTTATTAAAGTGGAGGAAGATGAGGTACCACCACCACTTCCAGCACCAGCACTCGAAATTGATGCCCTGCTCATGCAGCTACGGCAGTACGTACCACTGCAGTCCTCTCCTGACCTTTCCTATCAATCAAACGTACCGCAGTCTCTGCACCGCCGTATAATTGGGGAGATGACTCCGAAGCTTTCGTCGCTAGGTCAAATCCACGAAGTGGATCAAAGCCGTCTGCGTATGATCGCGTTATATGGAGGAATTGCGCGTACGTCACGATCGAAAGTCAATGGCTAAAGTGAAAGAAAGGAGCTGTAGGGATATAAGGCTTCCTCGGCCCGATGATGGGGGGCAAGTGCGGGGCGCGCGTGCGGCGCACACTTGCGCCGCGGAGTGCGCCTCGGAAGAAATGTGTGCCGCGAGTTTCCCACGGCTCGTGCTGATATTTTGCGCCGCCGCCGCCGCAGCCGCTCAACTCTATTCCCTCCCTCGTCTCTCGTCTCTCTCCCTCTCGTCTCTTCGCGTCGATTACATTAACGAGAAGAGGAGAAAGAAAGAAAGGAGGACGAGGAAGATCCGCGCGGCGCGCGCCGCCGGGACAAATCCCATCTACACGAGAACGCGGGGTCTCGATCCTTTGTTCTCGCGCTCCGAGTCTCAGCTATTATGGACACGGCTTGATCGGGCGATTTTTCCCCATGTGCAGGCTCTTTATCGATAAAACGACGACGCATACATTGCGGAGCTCTATAGTGGCGAGCGCGGATTTCGTCACTTGCCGCGGCGGCGGGGGGAATAAAAAGACACGCTGTTGTATACAATGGATAAGATTGCATGTGTAAGTACGCGTGTGGTGGAGCGCCGCGAGGTCGTAACGGTAAAATTCAAATACGAATAAAAAGCAAAAGATCGAACGTGTCTATTTGAACGAGATAGAAAGCGTTAATGGGCGGGACACTCTTTCGGTTGACCTTGCCGATCCGACTCCTGTTTTTGCTTGTCTCCTTTCCGACGTCGTTCTCTGGTTCTTTCATATTTTTTTTTTTGTATAATCGCTCAATATTGCGCTGGAGTCCGGGAGTAAAAAGGCCGGACGAAAAATCACTGGGCCGAGACGAAAAGTGTCGCTCGGCTGGCTTCTCTCTCACTCACAGCCGCGGAAGCTTATATACCGATCCGCGCGAATCGCGATTACAGAGATCCCAGTCGTCGTCGTCGTCTTCGTTTTTCCCTACGATCGACCGATTATTCACGGTGGTCGGTGCGGAAAAATCCATCGTACCCCATCTTATCGAGAGAGAGAGAGAGAGAGAGAGAGATATCGACGTTTCCATCGAGTAACCTCGAAACTCACCCGCTCGACGATCGGATTCATTTCTCACGCGGCGGCGGCGGCGGCGGCGGAGTCTGAAAAATCTATATTGCGTAACAATTGGCGAGCAGAGCGTGCATGCACGCGGAGCGAGAGGAGGGGAGAGCGAAGACGAAAATAAAGATAGAGGAGGAGGCAATAACCGGCAGTCACGACTTGTTCCCACGCTGTTTTGATGTGTACGATGTATATATATTTATGTATGTGCAGACGCGAGCAGCGTTACGGAACGCTTGAGTCTTGTAGGTTACAGCCTTCGGCGGGATTATCATTCTGTGCAGTCTACCAGACACCTGATACCACCGTACAGTCGAAATCAAAAGTACCTCCCCCTCCCCCTCCTCCTCCACGTCGAAGCGATTCGAGAAAGAGAGAAGAGCGTTGATCCTTGGCTGTTATGGAAAATCGCATATAGTTCTGGAGCACGTAAACACAGCGTGTGCACTTGCACTTTTTTCACAGCTGCTACTTTGCAATTCAACGTGTGGCAGTTTATTATTGGCTCATTAGGTAATTTGTGGAAAAAAGGGAAAGCAATATGTGGAACCTCCTCCCGTTATAGTTTTTTTTGTCATCAATAATTTCAAGGCGCGTAACGAGGGAATTAATTACTGTCGCACGCGGGGCTTGGCATATATACTCGGAAAAATGAAGGGAAACCGGTTCCGCGTCTATGTGAGCATTTTTCCCGAGCAGCCGATTAATTGGATATTTACAAGAGTGCTGCACAATATAAAGAACATTCTGTCACACACAATTAAATTGGTCGCGGGAGAAACTTTCGTGCCTTCTAAACCTCAAATAATAACATAAAATACGATACAATTAAACTTAATTTATGTCTCTCTTTCTCTCTCTCGACTTTGGGAAAGCGTAATTATCAGGAGAAAAAAAAGTCACTTCGTACGTAACGCGAGAGTCCGATGTCTTACACAAAAGTCCTGCGGTTTCTTCCCCCACCTTTAGCTCCTCCTGCAGCGCAAACTTCCTGCGCCAAGCGACTTCCGGCTATAAGAGAGGAAAAAAAAAGTAGAGAGAGAGAGAGAGAGAAGGAGCCCCGCCTCACTCGTTGAACGAAATTCAGTCAGTCGAAAATTGTCGCTTGCGCTCTTAACAACGTTGGAATCCTCCGTATATATGTATACGTCACATCTAATGCATGCACAGTAGTTTCTCAGCCGAGGTGCGAACGTTTCACGGAGCGAGTGATTTTGTGATTTATGGAACAATGGAATACGACAGTTTCGAAGTGAAATAAAGCACATAACTAATGCTCTCTTTGTTTACAAAGATATATCGGCACTTCGGTCTATCTTTGCGTTTGAATACCTTTTCTCTCCCGCTTTTTCTCACCTTTCACTCAAACTCAAAGCCAGAGAGAGAGAGAGAAAGAGAGAGAGAGAGGGAGAGAGAGGGAGAGAGCGAGAGAGAAAAAGAAATCGAGAATCGCTTGGAAATTGCAAATTTCGCAGGATGAAAGAAGAGGCGCTGCATTTCTTCGCGAGGCATCGCAATGGAAGAAGAATTCGACGCTCAGTCTGTGGTACACATAGATGTATATATACATACAAAAATCCACTTTTCTCCCTCTGTCCCCCTCTCTCTCTTTGCACGCTCTTTTGTTCGCAGCGAGCGCCGGCTGAATGGAGCGGAATTTTACCGATCGATTCGCTATACCTTTCAAAAGAGCGCCCCATCAGACGCACGCGCGCGATCTTAATTCTGCCCCCGGTCTTTTCAACCGTTTTCTCTTCTCCCTCTAAAAGAACATATATATTATAAAATATAATAAACCAAAACTTTGTAATCATAAAAAACAATAACAAAAAGAAAAAGCATCTCGTCTAAATTTTGCATTCCTCACTTTTCTGTTGCAGCTCCTCGCTCGTCGAACGCGGGCACGAATAATCTGCCGCCCCTGACCTTCCATCAGGTGCACGGCGACAATATAAGGCTCAGCAACGGCAACACCATCGCCAGGAGGTACGAGAGCTTCTGCAAGGGCGTCACCTTCAGCGCCCGGCCTGTGCGCGTCGGCGAAAAGGTAAGGATCGTACCGATCGACTCGCTCTCCCAACATTATACCCGCATCGCGGAGTGAGAGCAATTTGTACGCGAGCCCGGGGGGAGGCAAGAGGGAAGCAAAAAGTAGCCGACGATTCCGCTCGGTGGAGCGCGAACAATTCGAAAACTTCGAGATGCTTCGCTTTCGATTCTCGTCAGCTCGCGGAGTAAAGATAGCTTATACTATACGGCATTCCTTCTCGCTTCTCTCTATGCGCGACATTATCATTTTTTACGGTTCTCGAGCAGTAGGTGAAATCATCCTTTCCTTCAAATGGCCTTTTTTGGCAACCGGGCGTATAAATATAGATGCGCTTAGCTAGCGAACAAGTGGATAATAAAATAAGACCTGTCTCCCCGAGTAGGTTTTGGATATTTTCCTTCTTATAGTCGGTTTATAATGCCCGATAAAGCACGAGAAATGAAGCGCGACCGATGAATATTTAACGGAATACATTAATTTCATGACCCTGATTGCGTCCGAGTCAATAATACAGTCCCGCATTTTTTCCTTATTGTGTCCAATTGGAAAGTTATCATCCGTGGATAATGAGAGGCCTTTTTTCTGCTCCCGCGTTCGACTGCTGCCTGTCTGCTTTTCAAATAGTCAATATTCGCGTGAAAGTAGCTTCTCTTTCTCTTATTCTAGGTTAAAGTCACGAGTTGCGCGCGTGGGCGCATATATATGTATATGCATGCGCCTCATCCTCGTTGCACCACAGCGACGACGACGACGACCTCGGCTTTTTCGCCGCATACCTAAACTAAGCGGAACCGCAAAAAAGTGCAGCCGCGGCTAGAAATAGCGATGATCGGATATTATAATATTCCCCGCGAATAATCTTTCTGATTCTTCTTTTTCTCCGGGATATTCACGAAATTCGGTCAAGAGAGTCGTTTGGGAAAAAAGAGTCGCTCGCACAAGGGACTCGTTAGCGCGATCGCGAGAGGAGGATCCAAACGCGCGCAGGCCTATGGCGCAATCGCGCTGTCGTTCGTTTACCTCTCTCGCGCTTGTGTATTCCGCGTACGCCGCCCGAATAAATTAGAATCCCGTCGCTCAGCGGACTGTCGCGCCTCTCGCTTGTTCTTTCGCTCTGTCGTAACGCCCAAAACAATAAAATCCAATTTCTAAAACTCTTTATATCAGCGAGGCACTCGCTACATTTTCCAGGAGATGATGAGTCGTCTCTTTTTCGCGTTACGCCGCCGCGACTGCATCGCATTATCTTTCACCGAACAAAGTGGCCATTGTTTCATTTTGGTCTGCGCGAGGTCACCGCTTGCTCTTCTATAATCCAATTAATAAGGCGCTCGCTCGATATACTTGACCTCGGGCCGCTAATGCTCGAAACTCTTACTCTAGTCCCGAACCAAAGTTCTATACAGAGACGAACAAAGGAAGCTAATCCACGGATTGTCTATATTGCAGGTCTGCGTCAAGTTCCTGGAGATCTCGGATAACTGGAGCGGCGTGATCCGCTTCGGCTTCACGAGCAACGATCCGATCAATCTCTGCAATGGCCTGCCGCGCTACGCATGCCCTGATCTCACCAACAAGCCCGGCTACTGGGCCAAGGCATTGGCCGAGAGATTCGCCGAGCGCGAAACCGTACTATTCTACTACGTCACCTCAGCGGGAGACGTCCACTTCGGCGTCAACGGCGAGGAGAAGGGCGTCTTCTTCAGCGGCGTCGAGACGCGCAGTCCACTCTGGTCCATCATCGACGTCTACGGCAACAGCACCGCCATAGAGTTCGTTGATCCGAATCGGCAGCACTTCAACAATATCCGCCGTGGCGCGGAGCACAGCAACGAGGACAATGCCCAGCACAGCCGGCACTCGGCCATGGACGATGCCAGCAACGCTGGCAGAGACCTCGAGCGAATCATTCTGCCGGCCATGCAGACGGTCAGCATCCATCACGAACCCGACGTCGAGCTGCCAGGACTCAGGTTTCAACCTCAAGGCGTTCTCTTCACGCCCCTGCCATTCCATCCGTAAGTAACTTCTTTATTCTTAATAAATGCACGTATACTTGGACGCGTATCGCTACCCTGTACGTGTACCGATACTTGACCACGAACCACTATCAAAACTGTATCTAACAAAAAATTGTGCTTTTACAGAACTCGCGGCCGCAATATCCGCTTCAGCAACCAACAGTGCGTCGCGACGCGCAGCGACACAGAATTCTGTCACGGCTACGCCTTCACGAATCGTCCCCTGGTCCTCGGCGAGCGCCTCGTCGTCCAGATCCTCGCGACCGAGCCAATGTACGTCGGCGCCCTGGCCCTCGGCCTCACCTCCTGCAACCCAGGCAGACTCACCGTCGAGGATCTGCCCGACGACAGCGACCTCCTACTGGATCGTCCCGAGTACTGGGTCGTCTCCAAGGACGTCGCATCCAGTCCCCAGCCAGGCGACGAGATCGCGTTCACCGTCACCCACTTCGGCGAGGTGCAGATGAGCAAGAACGGCGGCCCACCCAACGTGGTGATGCACGTAGACCAGAGCCTCCAGCTCTGGGCCTTCGTCGATGTCTACGGCAGCACACAGCGCGTCCGCATGCTCGCCAGCAGACCACCGAGCTCGCCTCCCAGGCAGCGCCAGCAGCAGAACAGCGGAAGCAGCAGCTCGACCCCGGCCCCGGTGCCAATGCCCGAGACCCAGCAGCAGCAGCAGCCGACCAATCACACCAACGCTGCCACGGAACTCTCGCGCTTCTCCGAGATGGTGCAGTTCAAGCCCGCCATAGGTGGCGGCACTGTCCTCGTGGTGAACCTGCCGCCCCAGAACTCGTACCCTGTCGTCCCAGCACAGCCCACCCCACAGCCGATCTACAGCTCGACTCACAGAAGCCCCGCGGCCTCGGCAGCCCCCAACGCCTCGTCTACGAGGCAGTCCTCGCCGCCCCTTACCGGCACTATGACCTCCACCGGCTCCTCCACCTACGTCGATCCCGTCACATATCAGAGCCTCGAGGGCACCCTCAGCTCTTCGACCGCGCAAGTCGCTCCGTCCTCCTCCTCGTCGTCGTCCTCCAACGCCCACCTGCAGCAGTGGCGGGAGGGTCTGCAGCCGACCCCGGGCCAGCCCAGCGAGTGCTCCATCTGCTACGAGAGGAGCATCGACAGCGTCCTCTACATGTGCGGCCACATGTGCATGTGCTACACGTGCGCGCTGCAGCAGTGGCGCGGCAAGGGCGGCGGTCACTGCCCTCTGTGCCGAGCCGCAATCAGGGACGTCATACGCATCTACAGATCCTGAACCGAGGAGCCCAGGAGATACTGCTGCCAGCAGCGCAACGCTGCTGCAGCCCGTCGCGACGCGTCACGACAGCGCGCCGCTGTGCCAAAGCTGCGTTAAGAGGTCCAACCATAGAGGCGACCACGATAGACGATGATAGGGGACGCCAAGTATGTGGACGACGGGTTCGCTAGGAGAGTATGGGGTCAATTACGTCGTAGCTCGGCGCTAATACATGACAGACTGGTGCTAGGCGAATTTTATTGCCGCGCGAGAACGCGCACGCAGGCCGCTCTAAAGTTTCTTCGAACTTTGTACTGATTCGTGTACCCGTGTTGGATACGTACGTTATTTTCGATTGTTTCTGCTGCCGTGCTCGCGCACACAACCAGAGTCCTGCCAGACATACGCACTCTGTGGGATGAACGGGATGCATCTCGTTTACTGATGGCGAAACGAGACGGACAACCCCGATTAGAGACGTGAGAGAGAGAGAGAGAGAGAGAGAGAGAGAGAGAGAGAGAGAGAAAAAGAAAAAATATGGAAGAAGTGATTCTGTTCTTGACCTCCTGTGTAAACTTGAATTATAGACACGTTTAGTTGTTATGCAGGCGACGGGTGCCGGCTCGCTTAACTCGTCGAGCCTAGCTCGCACTTTTCTATTTGTCTTTAGAGCGAGCCGCCCCCTCGGCTCATTGTCGGACATGTATATGTACGGAGTGCGTTTTTTCTCTCTTCAGTTTTCCCTTTTCATTTTATATAACTAATACGTATATCATAGCTTGATCGACTTCGCGCTACCGATATTATTGAGAGTGTTTTATTATATATTATATATAACGAATATAAGACGCATTAAACTATTGTAGGGTCCGGGAAGATGTGATCTTCTCCGGTCTTTTCGATTTAAAAAGCAAATTAATGAAATTCGATGATGATCGTGTTTATTACTTGTACTGCTGCGAATTACTAGGGAAAAATGGGGATATATACCGAGGTACGCGTTATATGTCCTCGTGCACGTATACACACGCGTAGTTTGCATTAACCAAAGAGATTCTGCATGACGAGTCTTTGCGGCTTCGAAGCGCCGAAGGAAAATGAAAAATTTACAAAAACGCAAAACAAGATGAATAATGGGGCTTGAACTAACGAAGTTTAGTCGTCGATATTTTTTATGTGTACTTGCGCGCGCGCGTGTGTGAGTGTATGTGGCTTTTTGTGAGAGAAGGAGAGACACGAGATGAGGTGAAACAAAACAGAACAAACAGATTTAATGAAAACTAAGCGATTCGCGCTTTTATCCTACTGAGCCGTTTTATTTTCTTAAATAGTCGAGGCTCTTTCCTACGTGAAAGGCCGTGCCTTAAAAATGCGAGTCGGGTATGAGTAAACAAAATAAAAAGAAAGATTTAAAACGAAAAAAAAACTATGTTAAACCAGAAGCACAAAGCCCAAAGTCGTTTTTTATTGTACGCATTTTTCCACTGACAAACAAAAAGGAGTTAACGTAAAATAGATAAACAAAGCAGAATTATATTTGATGCTGAAAATTATATGTTGAGTTTCGAAAGCTACGGTCTCATGTAGATAAAGATAATGAAGGATGACAAAAAAAATGAATAACAATGAAGAAACCGCGCAATAAATGCAGTAGTGAAATCTCTAGTCCAGCGAGCGGCAGCCGCCTTCGTATGTCTGCCGATCCAAAAAGTAAAACGATGAAAAAAGAAAATTAAATTTTTTTTATTAAATAAACGTATGCAAGGAAGAGAAATTTTATAATAAAAGAAAAAGAACAAACATTGTGAGAAAAATAATGGCTGCGCCGGATTTATTCAAAAGGAAAAGGATAGAAAAGATGGTGATGAAATGTTAGGCGTCGCGTAAGAGCGAATGTGTGAATGTGCGAATTACGAGTGAGGAAGTGAAAAAAATATGAAAACAATGTTCCGATTCGATTTTTCTAGTTTGTAAGGGGGATGTATTGAGTCATTGGCGAAGGGTAGAGCGAAAGTATATTCGATAATAATATTTACAACATAGTTATTATTATTATTATTTTTATTATCATTATCATTAGTTATTTTTATTATTATTATTTCTATTATTATTATCATAATAGATCGCTAATTATTATATATAATTAACATTAATATAGTTTCTCGAACTGCATTGTAATATTTTCTTTTTGCCAGCGCAGTCTATTCTTTCCTCTTTCTTTTTTTTTATACATATGTGTACACGTATACTCGACATTCGATGTGAGAGAGGAGGTTATTTATATTATTATATTGAGATGTCGAAACAATTGCATCAGTGAGAATTCGTTTTCGCAGAAATAAAAAAACCATGTACATTTATATATCACTTGAGTTCTTTTGTGTTTCTCATCCTTTATTCCTTTATCCTCCATTTATTTCTATTTTGTTCGACTTTAGTTTTTTGGTAGTTCAAAAGCCTGCCTGATAGATGTATATTAAAGTATCGTGCAACTTAACCTAGCCAATAAATAATTCATTCGATATGAAAAAAAAACATAATAAAAATAAATGATTGAGTATTGCAGAGCGAGCATTTATAATCGATGTGATATAATACTATATAGATCGATTTTGCTTTTTATTTATCAAGATTTGTGCACTTTGTACAGTCTTTTTGTGTAACTTCATCGAATGCTATGAATATTAAGTAAAATGAATGAATACGATGAATCATATCACAATCAACGCAAAACAAAGAAAGATAGATAACTTATAAAACGTTGAAACCTTGTAACTTCAAGATTCATTTTTTTGTAAGGAATTTTATTTCTTTTTTTGATAATTATTACCGATATAAAAGAAAACAAAATTTGTAATGTGAGCGTTTTTTGTAGATTTTTGAAGCGCAAATAGATGTCGATTTGTATTCAATTACAATGAGAATAAAAACATGAAAAAAAAAACTAGCATAGGTAGAAGCGAACTGAGAATGTATACTTTTGCGATAGTTGCAGATAATTTCTATAATGTGTAAAGATATTGCCGATTTCAGGTTTATACATATTGTAATATAAAAAGCGAAAAAATACAGAAAATGCTTTTACTCAATAAAAAGCTTGTATTATCTCCGAAATTGAATGTTTATTACTAACAAAACTCATTCTCTTTGCCCCTTTAACTATACTAGACAATACTGTGTTTGATTTCTTAGACTAATTTTGCAGTTCTTTATCATACTGGACCGAAGTAATGAGTTTTACAACTTGACGTATTGCCAGTGCTGATTGAAAAGATTGATTCTTATAAGTGATGATTTATTATTCTTATGATTTATTCATTATCAATCATAATTAGCCCTCCTGCGCATAAAGACGAGTTAACTTGTCAAAAATACACGGATTTTCTATCTAATTTCTACGCAGGAGGGTTAAATAATCAAACAAGATCATGAATGCTAAGTAGAAGTTCGTTCATTTATTTACTATTATTACTATTGCACACCTACATAATCAATTCACACATAACATGCTAGCAATATTAATTTTTAAACAAATAAGAATTACTATCGAAATTAAAGTATTATTTAATATTATTTATCTTAACTAATAGTCCAGTAAAATATTTTTTTTTAAATTTAAATGTTTTGTATGAATCAACTGTTTTATTAAGGGGCTATTATGACTGCCCAAAAAAGGTGAACTTCGGGAATTTATTAAAAGAAAAGTATTATGTCGAATGTTTAGAAAGTTTGAGAATGTATTTGTACATGGATAATGTATCTATGGTAATTTTTTTGTATGAAAATAATCAATTTTCTGCTACTTATGCGCCATCTCCCGAGTCTCTAAAAAAAGTTATCTTACTGCTGGAGTGATTGCGGTCTTCAGAGTGTCTCAAATTGAAAAACAAATATCCGTTAAGCTATAAAGTATTTTCCGTACAGTGACGCAGGATTATGAAAAAAAAAAATAAAATCCAAAGAAATGGCGCAGATTTGAAAAAAAATTTCAAATTACACCTGGCAGTTTTGTGTATCGCAAATTCACATTTTCATCCAATCAAAAAACTGGAGGGTCATTGTATGTTAAACAAGTACCGAACACGCTCCAGAAAGATTCAAGAAGATCGAATGATTTTTATTCGAGTTAGAACTGCAGCAAATTTGAAAAATGTCGGTTTGAAAAAACCGCGTTTAAAGATAAAAACACTGAAAGCATTGCTATAAATCGATAAATATCATACCTAGAGCTAATCCGATATAAATGCAGTCAAAAAAATACTTTCCTTTATCTTACCTGAATCGCACATTTGAATAATTTATTGTTTTTTTATACACGTTATACTTTACGGACATTATAAAAAATACATATATATTAATTCAAAATAAAGACATCATTGCACTTCCTTAGATCATAATCTACCATTCCAGTAAATTATAGCCGAATATTTAAAACTACTGGAAATGTCATTTCCACAAAGTGTTCGAATCATCCGTTGGGCCATATAATTTTTGTGGAAATGTCATTTATAATATAATAACTATAATTTATCGGAATGGTAGATTATGATCCAAGGAAGTGCAATGATGTCTTTATTTTTTATTTATAAGAGTATTTTTTTACTGAAATCAAAATACTGTGATGTCGGTAATGTAGGACTATCACGAATCTTGAATTCGTCAGGACTTTTATCATCGTCATCATCGTACCTATGTAAAATATCCTAACTAAGAAAAAATAAGCCAAACAATTTCTTTGCTTCTGCAATTAGCTAAATTAATGTGTCACATTTCCGCAATATTAAGAATAAATAGTTGAATATTAAAAGTTTTGTAGTTCTATTGTTCTACTACCAGAGCAGAAAAACAAGTAGGTTTGAAATTAGGCCCTGATCAGCATACCTGTTATCCTCTCTATTCCACTCTATTTCGGTAGATATAGGGCTCGGACAGCCAAAAGAATAAGGAATAAGGAATACGAAAATAGCATTGATTTCTATATTTATATGTATGAAAAATAAAAAGTTATTCTTCCATATTCCTCTTATTTCTCATATATATAGGTATAGTATTTACCAATAATAATAATATACCAATGCTATTTTCTTATTCCTTATTCCTTATTCTTTTGGCTGTCCGAGCCCTAAGTGTTTAAAAATGTATCTAATGCACATGTCGAAATTGGGAACACAGGGAATACGCGTTCCAGTAAAAAAATCGTTGCCACTTTATTGGCATTTAGCTTCCTCAAATCCAATTATTTGCTTCAATATATATGTAATATATAATTTACAAATAAAATAAGTGATATTTAAAATTAACACAAGAATTATTTAAGAAAGTTTAATAAATAATTTTCTAATTTCATAGTGCGATAAAGTATTTTATATGAGACATGGTTTGAGAAGTTCAATTTAATCCATGCGTCATTTTTCCCCGTGTGCGATAAGCCGAGCTTATCACACATACTGTCATAAAAATAATATTGAACGAGATTAAAGATTTTAATATTTACTTATTCTTATATTTTCTTGTACTATTTTTATCAATACATTTCTGTACAGTATTTATTGAATTGTTGAACATTTATTGTTTCTACATAGTAATATAATTCATATAGCCGTAATATTTCCAATACTTATCCAATATTGAATTTTCTTTGTTTTATAGCTGTTATTTATCATTTTAAAGCCCCAATATTAATTATACGAAATTTTTTTTTATCTAGTATTAAAAAGATGAGTTGATCAGAAATATATTTTCTCCGAATTTTGACTATTATTTCTTATTATATTTTAACCTTTTGTAATTTAACTCATATAACTCAAAAAACACCTAGAAAAAATATTGAGTAATTTGTAGAAAAAAGGATTAGAGATATATTATATTTTGTTACTTTGGTGGCAAAATAACTGATCAAGATATCTTGATCCGAAACTACGGAACTATTATTTTTTTTGTAAATAAAACAAGAAGCACGTTAAAAGTATACTTTGTACTTATTTTCCTAGTACGAATTTTAAATGATCGAAAGTGTACAAAAATGTATCAAAATGTATCAAGATTGCATTTCATAATCTTGCTAAACACTTTGATACATAATACATACTTATAAAATTATTTCAACTAATAAATATAATATTTTTTCATTCATTTCTTGTAATCTAATATTAATTGAAAGAAACTTATTATCAACTTATCGAGATAAGTATAAAATAATCCGCAGAATCACGTACGCAGTAATTAGTGTTTCCGCAGTTATTGTTGCGCAGTTATACAAACAAGTCCACAATAATCCCCACATCAGAATTTTTTTAAATGCTGATTTTTTCTTATAATTGGTCGTCTATACTGTTCTGAATTTTTTAAATGCTTAAAATATGTCGAATATTATTATGAAAAGTTCTATGAATACAAGTCCATTATTAACCTTAATTTGACGGTTAAAACCTAGACAGTTAAAATTCCGCAATAAGTTGAACATCCACCCTATGTAGTTTACACGAAAACAAGTGAACATTAACTTGTTTTAATCGTGCTTTTATCTAAAAATAAGCAAAATCGTCTCTTGAAACACAAAAATTCTGTATTTTTTAAATTTCTGTATTGATAAATAGCGATAATATTCTAATTATTTATACGAATGTAATATAGTGAACTCTATGAATCCTACTACATTTGTTCACCTTTAAGTCCAATAGTACTTATATCAAAATTTAGTTGAACCAGGGATTCACGGATGTAATACCGGTTGCCATTTTCAGGCTCCGCATGCATTTCAAATTGATCGTTGAGTACAATAGTTTCTAGCTCATAATTAGTACATCACGCTTTATAAATTTTTTTTAATGTACGGTAATATCTATTGAAAGTTCGTTTAATATTTTATTATAATTATGTATTTATAACAAAAAACTAAATCTTTATTTAAATCGTATAAGGTCAAAATTAAATAAAACATACACTGATTTTAAATTGAATTCATAATTTATTTAATGAATCTTTATCACTAAAATCTTATATCAATGAACATTGCTAATCTAAAAATTTAATTTCTGCAATAACTAACTATTAACTTGATAAAATTTTTTGGAATTGCATATGTACAAAATACATTAACGTACCGAAAAAATAGTTTAAACTCAGTTATCATTACCTAAATGCTTTAAATATACAAATGCGCCACTCTACCAGCTTCTCCCCTATATTCATTTTAGACTTGTTTTATTTATCTTAAAAGACGTAAAATCATCTCTGGAACACAAAAATTCTATATTTTCAAAAGATACATAAGGTAAATGGCCATATTGTGAGACAGCGTCTAGAGCGGGACCCGGCAATTAAGTGATTTTAAGTAAAATTATCTACTAATACAATAGTATATTGGCATTTATAAATAATCTTAAGCTTCGGGAACTAGGTCTGAGTTGTAAAATAAAAATATAACATGAAAAAATAATTTTATGCATAAAAATTATAGAAAATTTAGACGTCCGGATTAATGAGACAGCGCAAAAGCTCATGCCCACATTGTCTCACTTCTTAGGTCCCGATTTACAAGACATATAAAAATATAGTTTGTTTGAAAATATTTAATGTTTTACATATTATATTTTATATTTTATAAAATATATTATTTACCTTAGCAAAAATATTATAATATTTTATAAGAATGTAATATAAAAAACTCTATGACTCCTACGATGTTTGCGCACCCTAGAGATCAATTGCACTTATATCGAAGTTTATACTTGAACCATAAATTCACGGGTGTCATACCGGCTGCCATTTCCAGGCACAATAATTACAAGCTACAATGAGACCTTAGCCACACATGCAAAGTACATAACGCTTTGTAACATAAAATTTATTTGTTTTTAATTATAATAACATGTATTTAGTTCGTACAACTTTATAAATAATTGACTGGCCGTGTAATATATTATAAAAATTTGCAAAGTATGTAGGAAATAAGTTTTTAAAAACTTTTAGCCAAATTAATGAACAATAAAAATGTGAAACATCTTAAAAATAATTCATGGATAAGAGCAGGCTTACCTAATAAAAACTATGTTTTTAAATATATAAGCAAATGCTTCTATAATTTATTGCAAATATAATCGGATGCTCGATATCTATTTCGGTTTTGATCTATAAATACAAGTTTTCCCATCGTTTTGAAGTTTTTCATTTTTGTTGCAACCGCAAATCTTTCGCAAGCTCGAGCTTGAAATATCAGGAATAGCAAAACAAAAACGCTCGCAACCGCCATTATTACCAAGACAAGGATGATCGTCTCGTATATGCTGTAGACCCCTGCCAAATCCTTTCGCTGCTGATTGCAGCCTAGCATCGGTCTTAGCAAACGTCGATATTATTCTGTTTGCAAATTCACTGTTCTTCTTTCTGAATTGCCAGACCTCAGTCCTATTGATAAAATGGTAGTTATAACACCTATTTTTTACAACATTTTTTAATATATCATAGTGTATGTCTATATGTTAATATTTATTTGCGATTTCGATTATTATTATTGGATTTTCTTTATAATGCATGTTTTTTAGTTATAACATTTAGTGATAACTTTTAGACAAAGCTCACGGGTTTCTTACTAAAAATATGTTTTTTCAAAAATCTTAACATTCAATGAATAATTACTAAGTAAAAATATTAGTATTCTCACCCGTTACTAATGTACATCCACTGGCGATGAATACTGATCGATTCCGGTTTAAGCACTATAGAGACATCAATAATTCTAAAATCCGAACCATTCAGCCTTGCGTGCTGAACCTCGGTTCTTGCTTGGTTAAACCAGTAAAGTCTGCCTTCATCGTAATCGATACCAAAAGTCGTTCCATCGGTATTAAATTTATCACCCATTATCACTGGTTTGTAATCCGAACCATCAGTATTTATCTGGAAAATTCCTGTTTTATTCGTTACCTCGTCGTACACTGAGATGAAAAGACGTCCAAGATTGGGATGAACAACGAGAGCTTGCGGTCGTTCCCTTGATAGGAAAGCGCAAATGATCCCCTGATCGTCTAATGCCCTGTAGTAATCGCTCATTCGTACCATCAGGTAACTTGAGTTATCGTTACGGCTTGCTCTTAGGTAGTATAAATTGTCGGTGATCCAGTCAATGACTGGATAAAAATGAAATTCAAAATGTCTGTCCAGTATCTTTTGCTTATCCCTGCCGGTCAAATCTACCCTAAACAAGTTGTCATCATCATTGAAAATAAAGTAGTTCTTGTGTGCATTGTAATCAAAGTTTACGAGGTTCTTCTTCAGTACCGGCACCATCGCCGAGAACTGAGGCTCTATTGCTTCTATAAATGAGTCCTTAGTCAGGTCTAATATTCTACCTCTCACATAGTACTGCTTCATGTAAATGACGTACTCATCGATGGGTGAGCAGCTTCTTGCATCTATATTCAGCTGCCAACCAAGGTTGCATTCGCAATTGTAGCCCCTATAGTTTGAAGCCAAGACGCATAAATGTTCGCATCCTCCATTCTGATACTCGCATAGATTTTCGATTGGACGGGACACGTAATTGCTGTAGGTCTTGATTTCTTTGGGGTGCATGATTGGGAGCTTATTGTACTCGCTTCTACTACATGCACCACCGATCAATTGGCAACGGTAGAGTGTGCCAAGCGAATCGCTAGTCTTGTCCGTTACTACAAATAAAACATTCTGTAACACCGCTATACTTTGTACTTTAGCTGGTGGTGATCCAATCCGTTCGAACTGGTTAGTTACATAATTATAGCTTAATATTATATTTGTCTCAATGGACCAATATATATTCGCATTCGCCAGATCCAGTGCAAAACCTCTAATCTCAATACTATTAATGATTTTTTCTAGATTTCTCCCATCCATATCAGCCATGAAAATCTGAAATTGAAATGTCTTAAATCTATTCCTGTATATATACTAGAATAATGTTTAGAATAAAAATCGAAATGTTTTGATCTAAACTGCAATTTCAGTCTGAAAAGTTGAATATGGTTGACTAAAGTTTTGATCCATATGATCGAAAAAATTGTTAAATACTTAATAAAGAAAAGCATTTAGAATGGCTTGAACTATTTAAATATAAATCAGAAGAATAAAATTATGCAAGCATAACCTTTATTTTTAATAAGCTCTATAAAAAATCCTAACTTACCGAAGACGAGCTTAACATGAACATTCGGTGCCGGTAAGGATCTAAGGCAATACTTTTAAGTGCAGGTAGATTTGAAAGAAGGACAGCATAGTATTTGGTCCGAATGTCAAAAATATAGATGCTCTTTAACAAATCATCATAAACGTAAAGTTTTCCACTGTTGAAGTCTACTGCTAAAGTCAAAGCCATCCATTTTTTTCCGGGTGGCATTATATTCAAATAGTTTTTTGATGAGGATGTGACTGGAAAGTTGTCTCCAAATATCAAGTAATACAATGTTTTGTTCGAGTAATAGTCAAAACTTATAATACGATGATTGTCTAGCTCTTTGACGAGAGGAACGGTTCTAAACGTCTTCAAATCAAAATCGTAAATTCTATTTGAACTATTTCTGATAATTAATCCTTCACGAAAGTTCAATAGCGTTTTGTTACATTTATTATTATTATTACTAATATTATCCCCACAGTGATGTGAACCATGTACTGCATTATCTACGGATCAAAACGTTTTTGTGTTAATTAGTGTAAGTGATATAGAGTACTTACACGAAGAAAAATGGTTGAAAAAATTTTCCTTTTTGTCTAGGAATGCGAGGACGGGCTCGACAGTCATAAGCTTTTTCTTATACTTTTTAAAAAAAGTTTCTACACGTATAGAAAAAATTACTGCTAGAAACGTTTCCTATTTATAAGTTGTATTTTTCATAAACACTAAGGTAAAATACCCAATACTGGAACAAAGCTAATAGTGGGTCCAATACCTGAACAATGATAAGCATTTGATGTTACCGATTTTTAAGTCCTTTAGTTATAATAATATACCGAAACATTATTACCTAATAATAAATTATACCAGAAAATTAACTTTTAAAATATGACTCTCGAATTCTGATTGAATTTTCTATTTTTCTCACGTTCAAGCAGAATCACTACTGTTGCTTTATGCGATAAAAAAAGTAAAAATGTAATATTTAATGTATAGGTAAACGTATATAGTGATTAATATTACATTAATAAACAAAATTATTGATTGAGCTAGCAGCTGAAGTAATTATTTTATTTATTATTACGCGTTCTACTATACCTCCCGATTTTTAAGTTAGTACCCGATACTGGAACGACGGAGGCGCGGCTGTTCCAATTTAGGTCCTCTTTCTTCAAGCGGGCAGCAAAAGTGGAACAGAAGGAATCAAATATTATATTCGGAGCAAAAAAGAAAAATTAATCAAGTAATCAATTGATGTGATTTTCTGTGTAAAAAGTTTCTTAATTACATGATTGCATAAGCTGAAAGAGGAGTTTATAGATTTAAAAAATCATAACCTCAAAAATCAATGGTTATAAAGGCAAGTTGTCACTGAATTTCCGTAACTTAATACACCATTAACGTCAATACTGCGTTTACAGATACCTTTTATTTATGTGTTCCATAATAACTTATTATGTTAAAAATTAAATGAGTTGCAGAATTAACGTATCGCATATTATATGTATATAACTTGTTGCAAAATTCTAATAATTAAAAAGTTATGCGTTAGCTATTAACATTGTAGTTTCTCTAAAATCTTTGATAATAATTGTTTATAAAATATATTAAGCAATATTAGCACGTTAAGATAATAGAAAAAAATTGAAGTTGATTTGAGTAATCAACAGGTCTACAATTATAGCGCAGTTGATTATGGCGTTCGGCTTTAAATAGTAAAAAAATAATGCTTAAAAAAGAAATCCTGCAGAAAAGATATATGAGTAAAATTAAAATTTTAAGATTTTGAATTTGCTATATAGCAATTTGTTCAATATTAATTTCGAGACTGTCCTCGAGTTTAAACTATACGAGTTTAAGAATTTTTCTAAGATATTTCAATAATTAATACAGAAATTTTATTCTCCGTTTATCAGTATACTAGTTACAATGCCCTATACTAACAACAATTTACTCTGTGTTTGATATATTTCCTCGAATAGTAAAGAAAGCTTAACTTGTGTAACCTTTTTTAAATGTTATAAAGATAAACTAGAACACAATATTAAATATAATATACATTTCTCAAAAAATTAATCAAACACCTATTTTATTTTTAAAATGTCGTAGCTTTAGCTCGTATAGTCATTCATATGCAACTTTTGATACTAACAAAAGATTCGCATTATAGAAATTTTCAAATTCTATCGATCAGTGGAGCTTTTATATTAGAAATTAATGAATTTCATTCCCGCTTTTAATATAAAATAAATATTTTACCTATTTAAAAGTATACATGACTATTTCTTAGCTAAAAAAATAAACCTGCCGTTCAAATAAATTGGCGGTTCATTTTGGCTAAGCATAGACGAAAATTACAATTGTTTAAGTGTTAGAATAAATAGTTGATAAAAATATTTTTAAACTATTATAATTAATAATTATTTAAAAGATTTTTATAATATATTATAATATTGAAATTATGTAAAATAATATTAAATTATTTATGTTCATGCAGATAGTAATGATATTTTTATAATTTAGAAAACTTTCAAAGTGATTGACCACTGAGAGGAGAAGGGGGCGGTCACTGGTAAACTCACCCTATAAAATTTGGCGTACTAAAACAGCTTCTACGAGGAACTTATTATTGATAATTGGACAAATTAAATTGTTTAAGCCGAATTTGAAATCGTTATTATGGATCTAAGTTTATTTATGCTGCTTTTATAAGAATAGACGTTTTACGAATAAACAAGAAATAAAAAGTCCACTGATTTTCACTAGCGACGTAGCGATAAAATCTACTTATGGCATATTCAATGAAAAATTTGATGTTTTACCTTGATTTTGCTTATTAGTTCGCGAATTATCGAGCACTGAATTTGAAAATTAGCCATTTTCATAAATGTTGATACTCTGTAAAACCCCCGAGAAAAAAACTGAAAATTTCATTCATTTGATTTTTAAGAAACGTAACCTCAATGTTTCGAGTCATTGCTTAAGTTAAGAAATATATTTAAAAGGTAGGCATTTTGACCTTAAATTCGTTTCTTTTTTTTTTTCATTTCTGTATCTTAAACCAAAGTTACAGCTTACTGCTGTTACCCTATATTTTAAGAATAAAACAGGTATAATTAAAAAAAAAATTTAAGAGTGCATAATACTTGATTCGCGTGTTTTCTACATTAATTAATAAAAAAATACTGTTGTCACTGTAACTGGTACAGACATCCTACAGATAGATACATTTTGTACGTAGCAGAGCAGAATGAATAACTTACTTGTTTTTGAGTACCAAACGACTACTCCTACTGTAGTACCAAGTACTAAAATACCAATCGTGCCAAGAGCAATGTAACCGGACTTTTTCCCAATCATTTTTTGATATAAATGAAATAACTTGTTGAAAAGTCCAATTTTTCATCAGATTTTTTAAATAACTTTGCAGTTGAAGCAATGATTCAGATCAGTAAAGGTTGTCGGTGAGATGCTCGGAACTAAATTTAAACCGTTAAAAATCCATACTGATCTGAACTGACATATGTTATCGAAAGCTCAAAACAAATAGAAGCTTTAATATCGAGTAAATTGCTAATATCGTTCGGTCGGTGTTATCTTTAACGCCCCTGTTAGAAATATTCAAATGCAATATTTGAATAAAAGTCTCTATTAATCTTTTCATACAAACTTAAATTGCTTATTAAAATTTAAAAGATGCTTTCAAATCTTATGTTTATAAGTTTGCATTATATGTCCTCTATAAATAATAAATGTGTAATTTTGTTAGAGTGGATTCAATACATTGGATACTATTTTAGATCTTTTGTAAAAATATTTTGTATTATATAAATGTATTTAGACCCAAAAATTCAAAATACATTATATTTACATTACTTTTGTTTGTGTCGCTTTTTTATTAATTTTATTAATTATATTATTAAAATAAACATTTTTACCAAATTTGAATAATAATTACGAATGAATAATTACGAACGATGAATACTTAATATTTTAATGTTTTAACCTTATAGCATTGCTTATTGTATAATATGACATTTTTACTGCTATGATAAAAACACATGATAGGCATTAATGTACTACAGCAATAAATATGAAACGTCAATCGAATAAAGTTACCAATGTTTATGGTTTTATACTTTTTCCGTTCAATTTTCCATATTTTACTATTTTGCAAGTTAAGCCTAGTTCTACCAACTACAAAAAATTGGGCTCAACTCCAGAAATTTAAAGATATTAAAAATTAAACGAAAAAAAGGATGAAATGGTAATTGTCGGTAACGTTCGGTACGCTCCACCGGCGTTCCCTTAAAAGGAAGATTCCTTAATTAGTTAAGCTTCTATCAATAAACAAAAGTTTGTATTATACTGTGCTGCAAATATGATATTTTGCATGGTATGATATTTTGTAATGTAAAAATTCGTTTCTTTTTTCCAATTAACTATCGCTAAGTTCTCTTTTGGTTGCATTTATTATTCTAATTGGCATGCTTAAACAACATTTCTCATGATCTTATTAGTTTTTAATTTGGGAAACTTATTTTTTCCAATAATATAAAATAAATTTAATACAAAATACTGTTAGATTTCAACGTGAGTTATCTTATAATAAAATCTTGAATATTAGTCAAAGATAACACTTTCATGTAATTATAGCATCCTACCACGAATATGATTCCCGAATTTATCGGATATTGATAAGAAAATAAATAAATCGACCAGATTTTATAGGTCAATTGTGACGATAAGTTTTCAATAAAATGCACCGCTTGGGAATTTTTTATAACTTCAAATAGAAAATGGTATATGCGAATGTGCATCTTAAAGTAAAACAATGAAAACGTTAATTATAAAAAAATTTAATTATTGATCATGAAGGTTATAACATTTTTCCAATATGTGTTATGAGCGTAAGTTTTTCGATCATCTTCAATATGTTTCATTGTCGTTAGTATCGCAACTTCTTAAGTTTGCTGCTTGTTGCATTTCACAATTTGCAACAGCTCTTTCCAATACAAGATGACAATGATTATACATTAGATTTATTGTTCATTTCGTAGCATAACATGTCTTATTTACCTAATACTCGTCATATTGCGAGAATTCAACAAATTTTATCCAATCCGATTTTGATTTGATATTGATAACATTGAGTCTATTTTGAGCACAATAAATTCCTTCTCTATGCTGATGTTTTGAAGGTGTTTAATACAATAAGGAGTCCAGTTGACTGTAGTATTTTTCAAAGGGATTTTACTAGTATATCGGTGTGGTCTGAAGTTAATAGTCTAAAAAAATAATGTAGTGAATTTTAATGTACTGACATCCAAAGCTAGGTCCATCAGAAATTCGAGGCAATTCATCGATTTACCAGTACTTAATATCTGATGTATAGTTATAGATAGAGTAGATTTGTTAAAAGACGTGGGAGTACTAACAACAACTGATTTTAGATTTGAGCACTTAAATGACGTTCTTTCTTCGGCGTTTAAAACTCTTGGTTTTATCAGTAAATCTACAAAAGTTTTTAAATCTCCTAGCTCTATTTTACACATTTTGAAGTCTTTAGTATCACCTATCTTGTTGTATGACTGAGTGATCTTGTTCCCTTGTTATGAAGATCTGATATTGCAAACTTGAAAGTGTCCAGCTTTGGCAGCTTAGATCTTTGACTGCTAAATCTGGTAGTGTCCTGACTAGACTTAATCATAATTATGAATCAGTATCTCGCACATTTAATTTATTAACACTGAGGTCTCTGCGTAGCATTGCTGACTGAGAGTTAGTTTATAAGATATTTAATAATTATATAGATAGTACTATATTCTGTTATTTCCTAAAACTAATAACTATTTGTTATTCTACTAGACAGTAGAATTTATTTAACGAAAACGTTCACAAATATAATTATACGTATTTTTCTGTGATACCTCCATTTAGGTGATGCTGGAATCACCTAAATTTAAGCTCGCACTCTTTATGAGTTCAAAACTTTGACTTAAAAAAAGCTTCAAAATTATTATTAGTTGTGGTTTTATAGAATTATACATTTCACGTGTACTTATGTATTGGCACACATATTGCAAATTTACTATACTTACATTACATTTTGTATTTACTTCTTTTGCTTCCTCAGAGAGGAAGTATTGTATTGGTGAGAAATTTTTTTTTTCAAAAATGCTTAAAAAGATTTTTTAAGACATTTGGAACAAAAATTGAGTAGAATTTTTTTCGTGTTTCTGTGTGTGTGTGTGTGTGTGTGTGTGTGTGTGTGTGTTTGTATACCTGCATATCTTGAGAACGCATGTATAGATTTCAAAGTATAAATATTTGTTTTACTTGATTCTTTTGTCGCATGAAGTCGGAAAAATAAATTTTAAGGTTCATTGATTCTATTTGGTTTTATTTCAGAAAATACAGATAACGGGAGTAAAACTGCTTAAATATTTTCAAAATTTTATATATAAATAGCATTTTTGTTCCTTGAGAGCTGTATATTTTTATATACATTTGGTTCATAAGTTTTGAAGATATTTCAATTTTTAAGATTTTTTAAAAATATTTATATTTCAACAATGATTTGATGGAAATTGATGTTCAATATATCATTTTATTTGTATTTTCAAATACTTTTAAAATATAATTTATTGAATTATAATATTTAAATATTTGGTGAATGAAATTTGTTTAAAAATTTCAGGTTATGTTATAATCAAAGTTCTGTATATTTTTGCAAATAATAGAAAATTATTATTTTTTTTTTAATGTAGAAGACTAATATAATTTTAATATTAATTGTGATATTTAAAAAAAAATTTTCTAAATTTTATATGTAATTTTTGAAATATTTTTAAATAGTTTAATTGTTTACTTTATTTATAAATTATAGAATAAATGTATATTAGAACAAAACATTAAGTTAGAGGAAGCTAAGTGACAATGAATTGGCAACGGTTTACTTATATTGTATAAGGATTGAATTCTATGTACAGCGCGTAAATTTTTCAGTTAACAAATAAATAAAATGTTAATTATTCAAATGTTTGTGTTTTAAAAAAAATTGCAATATCGGTATATAGAAACCTTGGTATCTCGAACTCAGCTTAATCGATTTTTGAATTTGAAAATCTATTTTACTTTTGTTTTTATATTTTAATGGTTAGGATATTGAAACAAATGGTTAAATTTGAAGAAGCTAAGTGCCAATGATTTGGTATCGGGTTTTTTTATTGATCTTAAGAGGTTTGGATAATATCGATTTCAAAATCTATAATGGGTAAGCAAGTTTTTCCGTCATCTTTAAGTATTTCATTGTCGTTACAGCCACATACTTTCTTCAGTTTGCTGCTTGTTGTACTAGGAACTGCAAAGCAGTATCGATCACAGCCTCCGTTACTGACGATACAAGGGTGATCGTCGTTTATAAACTGTAAATTCATACCAAATCCTTTAGCTGCAGAAAGTACTGTATTATCATTTTCTAGAAAATGAGGCAAAATTTGTTCAGGTTCAACATCTCCTTTACCAAATCGCCATGTAGAAGCCCTGTGGACGTATTGTGAACAATATTAAATATTAGTATTGACAACGCTTACACTTTTTTGATTAATCTTTCGAATCAAGAAAAATTTTAATTTAATATGTTAATTATTTAATTATATTTAAAAAAATATAATATGTTAAAATTTTATATCTGTATACAGATATAATATTATTTAATATTTTTAAACCAAACTGAATTTGAAGTTTAATTATATTCTTAGGAAGTAGTAAAATAATCTTTACATCTTATTAAGGAGGTTCCTCTGCTTAGAGTCGAAAATAAAGGTTGTTTTAGTTTCATGTTTAACATAAAAAAAATTGAGAAATACAAACATTTAGTATAGGCTTTTATACAAATATATTTTTAATAAATTGTAAAATAATCAGTTATATTTTAGGCTTACAAATTAGCTTTAACATATTATTTAATAGCTTTTTAAAGCAGTCATTAACGTACAGATTTTTTACATATTCTCATTATTTGCAACCTTAAATATATCTTTAATTGTTTGAAAGAATTACGTCTTTCATATAAAAGATAGGTATATTGAAATAATGCGCCTAACAGCATATTTCTATAAAAGCCCATACTAAATGGTTGTATTTTTCAATTTTTTTTTCTCGATAATTAAGTCGGTAACCACCCTTAAAATTTGTACACTCATAGTTACGTATAAAATTTATTATTATAAGTTTTCTTAATTAATTTGTTGAAAACTCGAAGAAGCTTCTTTAAGTCACGAAATTCAATTCAAATATAGGAGAAATGTGTTTTTATTAATGATTTTAGTTTTAATTTTTAACTACACGCCATTGACTTCTGTGAATATTTTATTACGTTACTTTTATTTCACAAGGGGAATACAAAAAGCTCTTTTGAAAATTCTAGTGAAAATAATGTTTTTCAAGTATTACAGAGAGAAGTCGTAGAAACTACCAGTTTCGAAAAAATTAGGATAACTCACCTGCTGCTGATGTAAATCCACTGTCCGTGAATATTGATCCATAAAGGATCTTTTACTCTCGAAACAGAAAAAAATTTTAAATCCGAACCATCGAGTTTTGCATGTTGCACTTCAGTTCTTGCTTTATTGAACCAATAAAGTCTGTTCTCGATATAATCTATTGCAATAGTTATCGGATTGACACTGAATGTACTATCATGTCTGGATACCATAAAGGGAACAATTCCTGAACCGTTGGAGTTTATTCTATAGATGCCTGCTTCTTGCGCACCGTCGTTGTATGTCGTAATGAAAAGATATCCAAGATTAGGATGAATAATAAGAGAACATGGTCGCAATGTCTTAGAGAACTCGTAAAGTATCTTTTGGTCTAAAAAGTCACTATGACCGTCAGCTGCGCGAACCATTAGGTAACGCGCAGTGTCATCATCGTTAGCATGAAGGTAATATACATTATCAGTGATCCAGTCAATACTTATACCTGGGTATACGTCAAATGTCTTATTGTGTTCGAGAAGCCTTTGAGTGACGTTTCCATTTAAATCAACCCGATATAAGTTATAATCGTCGTTGAAAACGATGTAGCCTTTATGCGAATTATAATCGAAATCTATGGACTTTTTTCTCTCCAAAGTGTGAATTAGCAGTCGTCGAGGTATGATTGCGTCGATGAATGACTCCTTTGTCAAGTTCAGAATGCGTCCGTTTAAACTATCTCCGTTTATATAGATGATATACTCATTGACTAATGAGCAATTTTTCATATCTGAGTTCAACTGCCAACCGATATTGCATTCGCAACTAAACTTGCGGTTTTCTGCTAAAACACAAAAATGTTCGCATCCGCCATTTTGTTTTTTACATGGATTGTTCATTTCCGAAAATTGATTTTCACTGTACACTTTGATTTGTTCAGGCTGCTTAACGGGCAATTCATTATATGGATCCTTGCAGGCACCAAGGGCTATTTTGCAATGGAATAATTTGTTATTTTTATTGCTCGGTTGTCCAGTCACGATAAATAAGCTGTCATCTAGCACTGCCAAATTCAGTATTTCATCAGATGTACTAGCAATTATTTTTCCAGAATCACATACCTTATCAGTGTACTGACACCTCCTGATTTCATTATTCTTATTAGACCAGTACAAGATCGCGGATTTAATGTCTAATGTGAAATGTCCAATGTAGTCCATTTTAATAATTTCTTTTATATTTGTTCCATCCATATTAGCCATTAATATCTGAAATTGAGCATTGTTCCACTTTTATATGTTTTTACGTCTTAATTATTGTAGATGCGTTAATAAAAGGGTTTGATTTGTGCCTAGAGAGAAATGTTATATAATATAGTCTAATATTTAAAGAGGATATTGCAAAACTGGACGAGTAATGTGATCGCCTCTGTCAAAATGAGCATTCTTAATATATTTCTACGACAGGTGACCAAAATTATACTAAAACTTACTAGTGGTACACAAAAATTGCAAACGACAACTTTAAAACTTTACCGTACAGTATAGTAATTTTTACTAGGCAAAACTTTTTTTACAGATATAAATTTATTTCCATAAAATTAAAGTTTTTCAATATAAAATTATACTTCTATATGAAATTTAGAAGATTGACAGTCTACGATCGCATTACAATTCCAGTATTGTAAATTACAGTTCTCGAAAGTATGGAACTGTTTCATATAACTTTTCTCTCTACATATTAAATTATATAATCTATAAATTTACAAATTTATTGATTTTGTAAACGAAATATACTAAATATGAACTTAAACTAAAGATTTTCACATGATTAGTGTACTTTAATACATACGTTAATACACATACGAAGCAACATAATGTTTTAGAATCATAAATAGATTATTTATTCTATTATTATTATAGTAGTGTTATATTTAATAAAAATTTTTAGTTTCTACTATTCCAAATATATTGCTTAAATGAATACAATTTTTTCTCATACCAGCTCATAAAGTACAAATTTTTTGCCCAGGTACCGGGAGAGAAAGGTACACTTTAGGCGCTGATATGAGGAAAAACATTATATGCATCCCAAGAGAAAATTTGCCCAGCCTTACTACAGCCCTCGAGTTGCCACTCTCGCCCTCAACTCCAAGTTTTTTTCTTCCTATAGGTACATAATATACTATATTTGCTTTGTATCTTTTAATGCTATATTCCGCCAAGTATGTCATGCATCGAATCATACTTTTGATTAAAAATGTTGAAAAATTAATAATCAAGCAAAAATCATAATAAACAAAATTTTAGAAATACAAAATTTATAAAAATAATTTCTATATAGTATGTAAATGTAATCTTATACATAGAACAATTTAAATATTTTATAATGAAATTATTTTTATAATTTTTATAAATTTAATGAAGAATTTTTAAAATTTTGTTCATTATGATTTTTGCTTGATAATTCATTTTTGATAAATATGATTATTAAACGAGAGCTACAGCAGGAGATGAAGTGCCAGGCAGGTGGAGTGAGGCAGCCCGCCGAGTATCTCTGCTGTAGCTCTCTCCTGATTGGCCCGCACGGCTAATTTTCAATCGATTATTACTCAATGAATATTGATCGAATCGAAAAGTTACAAGAGGATTTTTCACTTAGAATTTTCCGCTCTATCCAATGCCTTAGAGCCTATTCTACTTCCCTTTAACACCCTGTATATGAGACGTTCTTTGTTAAACGTAACAAAGCTCCGTCCAAAATTCATGTCGATGGACTTTAGTGACTTTGGGCTTAAAATGTTCCTTATTGATCCCCCTTTATGGGTTCGTTGTGTCCTTTTGGACAATTTCAAAATGGTGGCTCAAAATGGCGGCCAATATATATATTATAAATATATGTAGTTTACCGATGACGACGTGGACATGAACATGAAGTGCCGATTAGGATCTAAGGCAATATCTTTGATTTTATGAAGATCTGACAGAACGACGCCGTGGTGTTTACCCTCCACATCAAAAATATTGATCTTACTGCCTTCATTATCGAAAACATAAACTTTTTCACTTAAAAAGTCAACTGCTAGGGCCAATACATGCCAGTCTTCCACGGGCTGTACAAGATGTGGGTATTCCCTGGACAAAGATAAGATTGGCGAATTTTTTTTGTAACTTGAATAGTATAACGTTTTGTTTAGGTGAAAGTCGAAACTTAGAATCATATCACTTTTTGAGTTATCCACTAAGATCACTTTTTCACGATTGCACAAATCAAAATCATAGATTATATTCTCACTAGTTTTAATTATCAGTCCGCTTTGATAATTCATTGGCATTTTGCTAGATTCATCTTCAATGTTTGTACCGTTTTCATTGTTATTTTCTGAATTACCAGTAGTCGCACCTGCAAAACCAAAATTAGTGTATCATAAGAAATGTCGAATTTCAAAAATCGATAAGGAAAAAAATTTCCGATCTTAAAACTATATTCAAATTTAAAAAAAAATTTAAACTATCATAAAGTAAATAATACAAGACATACGTTCAAATTATATCAAATCCAATATTTGATATAGAGGTTAGGCATATAGCAGGTATCTCATGAATTGTAACACTTTGTTTTCACACTTTAGATTTGCATTACAAGCACCAAAAATAAAAGAAAAAACTTACCGGGTCTTAAAAAGTAAACAGCAACTCCTATGGCAGCACCGGCCAATAAAATACTAACTACAGATGTAGCAATGCACCAAGACTTTTTTAAAGCCATTTTTTCTCGTCATTAGATGTCCATTATTAATTTTGTACTTGATATTGTAATAGTAATAGAATGAAAAGTAATCTAAGCGGATCATACCTTCTAACTAAGTTACCCCTTATAATCAACAGTGTAACGAG
Organism: Megastigmus stigmatizans; assembly: GCA_900490015.1. Lineage (NCBI taxonomy): Eukaryota > Metazoa > Arthropoda > Insecta > Hymenoptera > Megastigmidae > Megastigmus > Megastigmus stigmatizans. The sequence goes on along the minus strand of UELV01141813.1, from coordinate 6,039 downwards.
TCATACACAACCGATATCTGTATAAAAGTATAATACATAGATAATTCAATATTTATCTGATAAGATTAAAATTCCAGTGAACAGACATGTCCTGATGTACAGGCATTTTGTAGAAAACTTTGTTTTGCCTCAATATGATGTAGAAACTTTTTATGGATCAATTTTGATAATCTCAAGGGTCCTATATACTTCCGATATAGATATATTAAATGTCTGAACAATAGTTGTAGTAAACTAGGAAAAAGTTCAGCTCTGTTGCTCTTCAACCATTCTTCAGAAAAAAATTATCGAAATTGATGAATGAACCGATTTATGCAAATATGCATGTTTACAGATATGGCCGGATGGAGGGTAGAAGGTACTATTTCGGAGTTGCTTTGAAGAAGGTACTATCTCCAATGCATCTAGCATAGCAGATAGTACTTTCTTCAAGGTAACTCCGAAATAATACCTTCTTCAACCCAACCGTCGATATACAGTTGTACAAATAATTTTATTTTCATTTATTTACCTCACAATTGTAATAAGATTAAAAGAAAAGGCGATTACTCATCAGACTTCATCCGATTCCACAATATTTTCTGCAAAATGTTTAGCTTTCGAGATTTTTAAGAGCATCAAGGATACTCTTCATGAGGAAGCTTGCACTAATTTCTTCAAATTAATTTCTTGCAGAACAGAGTGTTAATTAAATAGAACAACATTCTGGCGCATTATATTTTACAGTTCAAAACAATTACTTCATAAAACTTTTGCAATAATCCAATTCCTCTATTCAATTAAAGATAAAATTGAGTGCCTTATTAAATTCACAATAAATGCTAGGAAATTGCAAACAACAGGTAAGATATATCAGCTCTATAGATTTTTTTTCTAGTCGAGATTTTGATATTTTAAATTCATGAGAATATTTTTATATCAAAAAATCGTATATAAATGCTAAGAAACTTAAATTATACTCTTATAAATGTTAGACTGTTGAAAAAGGAAAACTCTAGATCTGCGTTGAACCAAACTCTGCGATAGGTATAGACTAAGAAGAAAATGCAATTTATCACCAAATTACATTGTTCAAGAGAGCAATCTCTCATTGAATTTAAGGTTAAAATTAAAAACCATTAAATACTACAATGTTAAAAAAGATTTAAAAACCTTTATTTTTAGAATATGTGCAAAAGCAAATTCTACGGATTGTAAAAACTTACATTGTACTCTACGAAACCTGTGATATATTTTATGCTTTATTATATGTAAAAGGGTAGTAATGTCCGTTGATTCTGAATAAAATAAAATAAAATGCTAATTTAAACAATGATAAATTAGTTCCTCTTCACCGATAAAAAAAATTTCACAAAAAAACAGACCATTTCGCGTGCCAAGATTCGCAATGCAATTGTTGGCACCTGCGACTCGCGCTCCTATATATTATAGCAGCATTGAATAAAGGATCAAACTTCAAAATTTAGATCCTATATTCAAAAATTACAAGCGATCTCCCTATTCTTTCTGAATTTGATAGTTTGAAAGTTGATTTGAGCAGCATGGTTTTTTGCAGAAACTCGTTTTTATCAACAGTATGAATCGACACCTTTCTTAAACAGCACTTACCTGTTACGAATACATTATAGAAAATTTCATTTAGATAAAGTGTTGGATCTATCTTTCTATAAATAGAAATCTAATATCCTCAAACAGAACCATCATTAGCGCCATTCTACTAATAATGCACCGTCAATTTTCTCAACTACAAAAAATTGCTAACCATTATCGTACGATTTGTTATCGTATGGACTAAGTATTATCATATGAACTGTGATTAACCAAACAATGCGGTCTTGCATGACTTTTTATTTCATAAATATTTTGATAGATTATATATATAAAAGAAACATTCGACGTGTTTTTTTCTTTTTTCGCATAAACCTGGACTATTATCTTGCGAGCTATTATCGTGCAAACTATAACCAACAGAACTATTACTATGAAATTCCATTTTTCCGGCAATCGTTATGCTAATGCTGTTACCAATTTTGTCACAGTTTAGTTTTGCACAAGTTGCTATTTATTTCACGACAAGAGACCGGTAATCCAGTGGATGATGCTCTCAGATTATTATCTTATGACCCATTACCACCGTAGCTATGACCATCAGAAATTAGTACCATAAAATTTCTCCTTTATCGGCAGCTGCTTCACTAACTCTGTCAGGATTTCTGTCACAGCTTAGTTTTCACAAGGTGTCGCTGAACTCGGAGCAAGAGGAGACGATAGTCGAGTGGTTTGACGCGCCGGGATTGGGCGATTCAAAAGCTGAATGGGAGCGACGGGGTAATAACCGCTCGCTCGCACGCTCGTCTCGCTGAAGGGGACTCCCTAGAGCCGGCCGGCAGCATTCCGCGCACGACCGTCGTGCCGCGCTGGACTGTCAGGGCGCTCGCCGTGTGTGAGCTGCGCGCGACGTCGCGTCGCGTCCATATCCTTCGTTTCGTACCCATTCCTTTTTTTGTTTACATCCATTTTTTTTATCTTTGCCTTCACGCAGTTTTCACACACCACACATAATAACAATATATTACTTTTCCGCCGTTCTCGTTCCTATGATTTTAGGCGCGTCAAAGTTTTCCTGTGCATTTGGAGAAAAGGGGAAAATAAAAAAAAAAGTTCTCGAGAGTTATAGTGCAGCTCGGTGTCAAGTGTAACCCGGATTCGAACTCGTGTTCTTGATAAGATGTCCTGGGACACCCAAGTTTGTGCGCGCTCAGATTATTGAAAATATTTAATCTGCTAAAAGTGCAAGGAGTAAGAGAGTAAATAAAGCCAAGCACGACATGGGCCCGTCAAGTATAAAGTTGACAAGTCGCGCCCGCGTCTCGGGCATAATAACCCAGGATCCAAAAAGTGTGCAGAGGCTAAATTGCTTCGCAATTGTTGCATAATCAAGTGGTGCTTTTTATATGTTGAAAATTAATTTTGTGCCGCGACGAGAGAAAAAAAATGTTGTGTTGTCGGATTAGCTGGGTGATCACAAGATAAAAGCTCGCCCCCCCCCCCCTTTTTGGTTTCACTGCTCCTCCTCATTTTATTCGGTTGGTTGTTGCTTTTGGTTTTCGTAAATCCAAGAAGAAGATGCCATTCGTGACGAGGAAGCTGGAGCCGCGCTACGTGTGCCGGGGCCACGTGCCCACGGCCGCTGGTGCCTCGCGCGACTGGCCCGTCGGCGCCGAGCTCGAGGCTGTTGCCAACGGGGCCCTAACGGCCTCCTTGAAACAACTGGCCTCGCTGCTCGTAGTAGCTGAGGACATATTCGCCGAGCTCACCGCCGAACTGGCTGGTATTGCCGACAGGAGTGGCAAACTTAGGACGCGACTGGACAGGGTCGAGGAGAGGTTGGCTGCACAGGATCCCAAGAAGATACCAGTCCGTAAGTGTCTTAGGAATTATCGGTTTTATATTTGATAGCAGACTGATGATCGACTGGTTAAGAAAGAGTAAAAATGCAATATTTTGAGAAAGGATTTGCGATATTCTCGATGGATGCGAAAGACGCGTGAGCATTTGGATGTTTGTGAAAATGGCACGTTTTAAGATGGATGGATTCGGTGAATAATGAATGCAAGCCGTAGGAACGTGACCGATTGCCCACAAATACTAAAAATAATGAAAAATCAAATATATTTTACATTCATAAATTGTTCATAATTGGTGAAAAATGTCGCTAATAATAAATTTTCAAAAAGAAATGTAATATCTTGATAAAAATCATGGATCGTTCGAGTATTTTATCATATTTTGTATGTTCAAATGAATCAGATTTTCGTTAAATTTAACGCAGAGTAGTTTCAAGTCTTGCTTACGAAACCGAAGTTTGTAATTTGAAACGTAAAATCTTCAATTCGAATTTAAGATCAACTATACCTGCGGTGTTCGTAAACAAATATTCACGCTTCAATGGGATATAAAGAAAGATATTCTACACGCCTTTAGGATGATGCTCAGATGTATTGTATGAGATCTAAATTCTAAACTGGATCGGATGTTGATGCTGTACAATCCTATACCTATTGAGGTTCGCTCACAGTAGTTTCTAATAAAGCGTCTCGTGATGTAAAAACTGGTTTCTCTTATCGTTTTTTTTACGACTGAACGTGTTTTTTATCATGTGTTTATTATCATTATAAATCGTGTATTTGTCCCTTTAATCATCTCTTTTGACATTAACAATTTTCTTACATATCGTTTAAAAGTCTTTTTTATCGATCGTAAAACGAGGTACATTAGTCTTCTTGAATGTTAGTAATAATAAAAAATATGCGAATACTTTTTAACCGAATAGATGGGGAAGCTTTATGAATTAAATGAAAATCTGTACAACAGTACAGGCTTCGAGCAAAAATTACAATGTATGTTTTAAAAAGAAAAAACAAGGTTCCCGCTAATCGGCGACTTGGGTGGTGAAATTTCACACTTTTATTCTAAGCAGTTTTGTTTACCGTCGATTATCAAGTTTTATCGTCCGCCTGCTTATCTCCTAGACGACGAAGCCTTATCTCCTTAACAGGTGGAAAAAATCCCGTGTACTATGCGTGAGCTCTTTCTCTTATTCTCTCGGACAAAAGAAAAATTAGAAAAGCAAACTGACCTGAAAAACAAAGTTTGTAGCGTGTAATTTTGTAATAAGTAAAAATACCATCAATTTGTTACATTACTTTTTAATTAGCATTTTAAACATGCGAACGGCTGTTAATGCTCCGATACGTGTGAGCAATTTTAACGAAACAACAAACACTATTTGCACGAAACATCCGAAGCTGAAATGCGTTTGTTCGATTTTAATTGTGCATTTTGCATTTAAAACTGAACAGTATTTAATTAAAACCAAACAAACAATAATCCAGTATCGGATTATTTAACGTTGCCCCAATAAAATAATGTAACTCAGACTGAATGATAGGTGATGCAACGATATTCAACTACTCCTGCCTCGCCTCTCCGCCAACGCGTTTAAAACCGCTCGAGTCGTCGAATGCATGGATTTTCTTATCTTCAATAGTGCGCAAAAGTGCAGGGGAAGAGAAAAAGCAGAGAGAACAGTAAAAAGGATCGCGCGTCCTGTGTATATATTAGCCATGAAAATATTTGAGGCCTTTTAAGCCGTCCTCTTCGTTTCTTGCCGCTGTAATGTTTGCCGCTTTTCTCAATATCTCTTTCTCTTTCTCTCTCTCTCTCTCACTTCTCGTGCAGCCAGAAAGGAAACGAGTTTTCTAAAGTGTACGCGCGTGGGTGTCTGTGTGTGCGTGTATGTGTATGAGAGCGCGCGAGTGTAAAAGCGAACGAAAGTGCAAGGTAAATGTAAAGACGCGTTTTGAGTTATTGCTGGAGGAAGTGTGCACTTCGCCACGGAATTTTCTGTTTTCTCTCGGATCGTATATACGGAGGATAGGAATCGCGCTCGATGGCTGTTAATGATTTTACTGAGTTATAGATGAATTTCAATTTTTCAGACCGATTCGAACCCTAAGATACGAATAAATGTTTCATTTGCGAGGTCGCATTTTCATTCATATGTACAAGTTGTTCGGTGGTGATTGTGTCACGCAGTGAAAAACATATACGATTAAACATTTATATCCCCATAATCATTTACTGACAATGACGGAATAACAGATAAACGCTGTGCAATATTTTTGTAACGGGGAAAAATTCTTATAGACGTGCTATCTTCATGCCTCATTACTTGGAAATAAGTGTATTTTCTCTATACCATTAAGAATAGTATTGATATTAAAACAAAAATTACATCAATCAACTATTCAGACTACGAGAAGTATTTCTATGGTTCATTTTTTTAAGTACTTAATGCACTGAATGTACAAGACTTGTCTCGTTAAAGAGCCGTTAATGAATGCGGAATCGAAGGTCTCTGTTGTATCTGTCGGAACGCGCGCCTCTTCTCTCTCTCTCTCTCTCTCTCTCTCTCTCTCTCTCTCTCTCTCTCTCTCTCTCTCTCTCTCTCTCTCTCTCTCTCTCTCTCTCTCTCTC
>UELV01141812.1:0-14880 GCA_900490015.1 Megastigmus stigmatizans | reverse complement strand
GAGAGAGAAAGAAAGAGTGAGAGAGAGAGTGAATGAACGAGGAATTGGGTGTGGTAACGAGCGAGTTTATGATCAGTGGTAGCATGAGAGAGAGAGAGAGAGAGAGAGAGAAGGAAGATTGCGATCGCGCGTGTGTACGCAGGGGATGAGTGGTTGAAGTAAGATAAAGGATTGGAGCGAGAAGGCGAGAAAGTGGATGAAAAGAGGGCACGAGAGAAGAAGAATAGCATTGCGGGGGGGGGGAGGCTGGAAAGGAGGGGGAGATAAGTGGGCAAGGTGATATCGTGCCATTTAAAGAAAGCGAGTAGGTCTTTAAAACTGTCTTGGCAAGAATGTAAAAAACGAACGAGAATTGGATCGCGAAGGTGGTGGTGGGGGGCACAGGAGAGAATGGCCTCGAGATATTCAAAGTAGGTATGTATATATACAGCGGCAAAATGGGTATTGTTTCGTATATAGGAGATGCTTTTTTCATCAACTGCTATACCAGATTGAAACTGTTGATACTGCTTAATTATGCGCCGCGTAAAGGATACACAATATATGTATAAATACAGCGACGCTGCAGAATAGCGAGCAAAACGATGCCGAGAAAAGTATTTTTATACACACATACACGGACACGGCTCAATTATAAGTCCTAAATATATACAGTCGTGCTAAACATAGCGATTGAAAATTAGTATATACCTGAAAAACGAGTTCTAAAAAAAACAGAGTTCGCGTCTCATGTGCCACGAACGAAGCCAACTGCTCATCCTCGAAGTTTCCCAATGACAAAATTAAATGACAATGGTGGCCGGACAATTGGACGTGCGGTTAAAAACACTACATGCTGCTGCACTGTAATGAATAATGGAGTCAGCGCGAGAGGATCGGCGACAGCTGTCCGTCAAACAATCGACATACTGCACTCATTTCGGACGGGGAAGCGAGAGGAGGTTCGCGTAAAAATAAAAGAAATGAAAGTAAGTATAGGGAGGAAGAGGCCACAAAGGGAACCCACTCGAAGACCGTTAAAGTTCATCTTTAAAGAGAGCCGGAGTGAGCGGAAGAATGCGAGGAAAAAAATACACTAACAGGAGAGAGGAAAAAAAGCGAGGAGACGCGCGAGGGGAGATACAAGCTGGGAGATAGATGGGGCAGAAGAGGAAGCGCAAAGAGCAGACAACAGGACGAGAGCACGCGTCGAGGGCTTAATCGAAGGGGTTGAAAGGGTCTCGGGCTAAGGTCGCAAGTGTATATACGCGAGGGTCTCGGGCATTCTGAAAAATGAATGAGAAAAGGCTCGGGGAACGTGAGGAGGTGGAGAAAGTCTCTCTCTCTCTCTCTCTCTCTCTCTCTCTCTCTCTCTCTCTCTCTCTCTCTCTCGGTGTCTCGCGCCTTCGCTATTTTCAGAATTACCGAGGGACGAGCGTACACAGCACCGGACGAGTGAAAAATTTCAGCGTGAGAGAGAGAGAGAGAGAGAGAGAGAGAAACCTGGCAGCTTGATTATACGACGGCTGATGAGGAGTCGCCCGAGAATTGCGATTGTAAAGCATTTTTAATCTCCTGCGCGGGGTGGGGAGGTCCTCGCGACGAAATGCCCCGGAGATTCCGTAGCGTTTCTTTATTCGTTTGGATGTTGCGTGTACAGCTTCTTCTTTTTTTTCGGGTGGAAGGCGACAGACAGAAATTGACTGCTTTTATTTGGCGTGCAGGTTTCCGTTAAAGTGTATATATGCATTTAGCAAGTTTGAATCTCGTGATACCATATATAAAATTCAAAATATATAAAATTCTACAGCTGAAGAAGACTCATAGTTTATGATTTTATAATAATGCATTTTTATGCATATACGAATAAAAGCTCCGTACACCGTTTATACGCATGTTTATTGTTGTTCCGCATTATTTTCATAACGCTCGCGCATAATGAACTTATTCGCGTGAAGCATCACAGCGCGTTTCGGCATAATTTGTGTGCTCGAATTATAAAAAAAAAACACACACACAAAGGCGAGGCTACGTCAGTTCCGCAAAAATGCAGGGCAAAAATTAAATGCATTAAAAAAATTAACTGGCTAACGAGGCCTTTCGTGTAATGCCCGCGGCACTGCAGTTTTCCACGCATATAGCAACGTTTTACCTTATAGCCCCTCTTAACACTGCCATTCTCTTCTTCTCATTCTCTCTTTCTCCTCTCGGAATATATATATAATAAAGTTCTTGCACAAGCAAGTATATCTGACTCGCAGGATTCAAGCTCACTGTGTAGTAATTGCTTCTAGTTTTTTTGCGCGAGTTTCCTCTCAACCCTCTTTACCTTTTTTCGTGGTAGAGTCGTTTGAGACACTCTCCAAACGGTCGCAGACGAAAATTAACTATAAGAATAAGCTGTATCAAAATGGAGGCATTTCATCTCTCCTTAAAAACCACGTGGATAAACTGCGCAGTTTATGCAGAGGATGCTTATTATTAAAATTTGAATTACTGTTTCATAAAGTGTGCAATTTCTAGCCGAAAGTACAGTTTATTTTTAAAAGTATAGTAAATATTTCATTGATATATGAACAAAAACCGATTTCCATACATCTCCGCTATACTAAAAATACATCTAACTTTAAAACATTAATTATCGATATAAAAATTTAGAAAGCAGTCCTCAACGCCTCGAATAACCAACCTAAAAGCAGACGTTAATTCACCAATAGAATATACCGTTCGAACAAACTCACTAATACGTGTAGATATAAGCGCGCGCGCGCACCAGCAGAGGCATAATATACATTTTAAAAGCGTTCGAAAAAGGTTCATGCTTTTGGCATCGGACATACATAACATTATATAGGCGCGTGTGCGTGCGAGCCGCGACAGAGACGCGTGCAGTGTTTCAACCGAATGCGGCCCTCGCTAACGCGCGGCCGATAAATGACGAAGCAACATACTGGACGGCGTAAAAGGTTGTACAACTCGACCCTGTGCACGCGAGCCAACCAGTTTTTCTGCCTCATCTGCGCTGTGTCACTGAGATAACGTCACCCCCCCCCCCCCCTCCATCTATGAGGAAATTTTTACATTAGTACTAATAAACGAATAACACGCACGGCGCGTTGTCGATGCTCGTTTGTTCATTATATATATACGGTCTGCTGTCGACTCTCTCGTCGACGCATGCACCGACGATACTGTAAATTATCCATGATAACTGTTGTGTATATACATCGATTGCTTTGCCGATCGGTCATGATTTATTCAAAAACAACGGGACGTGTATGCGTGTACAGGCCGTGTGTCTCGAAACTAAAATCTGATCACCGACAGGCATGACTGCAGACTTTTTTTTTGTTTTCGTCTCGACGTTCTTTTGAATTATGCTTGCGCGCGATAAGCTCGGAAAATTTATTTTACCCGTAATTGCAAGTTACCCAAACGTTCATTATCCGCGAACACCGTATACATTCAAAGTGTTGCTTTTTTTTACGGCCCAACACGTGGAAGTCGTTCTCATGGCCAGAAATCAGGGAAGACTATGACTCAAAGCCAGTGATCACGTTTATAACGCACTGTGGTAAGAAGTGTGCAACCCTTCAAGACAATGTGCAACGGAAAAAAAGGAAGCATTTTCTACACGAGCCTTTTTACAACCCGTCCTAACGATCGCCAATGGTACACACACACGTCTAATCTCTAATCAGCCGCGAATGTTCCCGTAAACAAACACAGCCGAGAGGGTCAGCCGTGCGCGCACACACACAAACACACAGAGAGAGAGAGAGAGAGACGTGGTACATCCGTTTGGCCGGTCGTAGCCTCGCGCGCGCGTTCCCTTTATCATTATCCGATCGGAATTAAGGGCTCTTATCGGGTCTGCGCCATCGTTCACTCGCTCGCTCCTCGTTCGCATATAATTACGAGCATTTAAAATGGCCCGTGCTATATGTGGCGTGTGCAGAGCGACAAAGCCGACCGAGTGCACGCACGCACGGCTCTAAATTCTCTCTCTCTGTTGGTCGTGCATGTTACAAGCATACGGTGGGAGGTCACGCGCAGTATTTCATCCAGTGCTTTAAGAGACAGCTTAGGAGACGTTTTCTTTTTTTTTTTTCCTTTTTTCGTGCGTCATTAAAACGGATGGTTTTGTTGGGGATAATAGCGTGTAATCTAAATTACGGCTGGAGAGCGCGTGTTTTATGGCTTTTCCATTTACTCGAATTAAGAGTGTTTCGATTTGGCATTCGCTGAGATGAAGCGTACATATACTTAAAATTTAAATAAACTTGACTATATAACTGTACGGATTTACATTATTATTTAAAGAAATAATGCGATACAGATGCAAAAGTAGGCTTGTTATTCGTTTGTCTTTAATTCAGTTGTAATTGATATAAAATAGACCTTCGAGTTTACTTTTGCGATGATATCTTGAAATTTTCATGGTACATATGTATATATTCTAAACGTCTACACAAGCGACTTTGCTAAATGATGCCAATTTTCGAACAACGTATGCCTCAATTTGTATAATGCGTGATTAAACTCGTCTTAATTCGTGACCATTTTTGATATATTGAAACAAGAGCTGGACGGGTTTATTAGACATTCTAATAATAATGGTCAGTTAACATTAAATATGCATCTGAGCTCGTGTATTTGTGGTAGATCATTTATCATCGTTAAAGCTATTCATTTAGCACACTAATTTTATGTTTGTTATAAGTGGCACAAACGAGTGTCTATGTCAACGATAATAATCCCATTTAATAACAAATCGAATGTCATCGAGTGAAAATTGAATCTTTTTCAAATATCACTAAAAAAAATATTACTTATACATTTCTTATAAGTGCAATTTTACATGACGGATTCGCACATGATATTGAACTTAATAAAAACAAAAAAAAATAAAATAAGCTCCAGTAATCGTTACACACGTCAAATCCAATAACCCCTTTTATTAATCATTTCCAAGTTCCTAATTCTTTTCATACGAATCCTTGCAAACAGTGCAGCTGCTACGCTCGTCAGCAAAGACCTTATCAGATTATTCCATCCGAACCTCCAACCCCATCATCGTCACTCCCGTCACCGATTAACCCAAGTACACGCAGCCTAAATGTATAGAGATGCTCACCTTTTGTGCTTTGCAGGCTGCTGCCAGGGGCAGGACGTCCTGGGGATGAGCGGTGTGCCGGTCGCGCAGACAAAGCCCACAGGCCGCGATCTTGCAGAGGGCGCAGTAAAGGCTCAGCATCTCGCCCGTGTGCTCCGGACAGCCAGGACTGCCGTTCTCGTGCAGGTGGCCCGGGCCGCGGAGTCCGCTGCGCATGAGGCCGGCCCCGGCCCAACTGCCGCGCGCTGGTCCCAGGTTGTGGGCGGCCAAAGGGCCGCGCTTTGGATGGCAGGACTCGCGGCAGCTCTCGCAGTATAGTACCTTTGGAGAAGACAACATTTTCTCTCCTTTACTTTGATTTCTTATGTAGACTTGATATATACATATATGGAGTCAAATATCTTCACTCTGTTCTAGTATTCCCTGGTAGAAATGTTAAAAAAGAAAAGGTTTCTAGCTAGATTTTCTAAATACAGTGTTTTACAATATATTAAAAAAATCTACATAATACATTGTATTTTTAAATACAGTTTAAAACTGAATAATATATAATTCGTGATATAGAACATTTGAAAGTACATTAGTCGCTTAATACAAAACATTGCCATTTGATTAACACGTTGACCAGTCAAACTCGTCAATTTTCTACCATGGTTACTGTGACATTTATATTGAATATTACATCCAATTCCCTTTATAAAAATTATTAATTGTAATCGTTGGTTATTTTCAAAGAAAACATTAATTTATATGACAAAAATCATCTCTGTTGTATTTGCCGATTAGAAAGCAATACAAGGAAACTAACATAACGACCTTTACTTCTATAAATATTTGTATATGTACATTTTAACTGTTTAAGATATACAATAATTATATGCATATTTATTAACCAGTAAACACAATATTTTCATTATATAAAACCTCTTTAAAAACTTGACTTTATTTATATACCTGTCACGTATTGAAATACAAATGTCATAGTCTATTACAAAACAAAAAACAATCTTGCCCGAGGTTTATGTGTATCTACACCTGGTCGCAATATAAATATGTATGCCAATGCAGACCAGGCGTTACCAGTTTTACTTCATTCTACTAATGCTGATTAATCAAACAAACAGTCTGATAGTGACTGCTGGGTAAATTATCGATCCAGAAAAAATAGAATGCTCATTGTATTTTAAAAACTTTCTTAGAATCAAAGTAAGATATCTTTTAGCAGTTTGTTACTTTTAATCCTAACATAAATCAAACTCTTTTATGTGTAATATCAAGAAAGGGTTTAGTATAGTATCGTAAGATATAATGCGCGGGGGAATCAAAAGCAAAAATCACTCGTAAAGATTGTATTCTCGGAAACATAAAAATAATGGTGTGACGTTTTATTGACATGAGCGCAACAAGCGTATAGATTGAAATTCAAGATTGCCTTGGTGGCTGTAACACGTGGACAAGGATAAAAACGGAATTGTGTATACGTTTTAAAAGTACACTTTTTTTTTATAATGTTATACTTTTTTTTTTAAATATAAATTGAGTTTTGCTATAAATTATTTATTATCTTTGTTTAAAATAAAAGTCTTTAGAAAAAATAAAAAATATAGCGAATCTAATTAAAGACTAAATTCATTTCCATTATCTTATAATTACTATTCTTGTAATGAATGGATTCTTAATGTATATACTGTATAATTAATTGATACGATTCGAAGATTAAAGCGAATTGAAAACTGTCAGCTGAATAAGGAGAGCAGGGATTTTCCTCCTTTAATGCGGAATCCAATTTAACTTAACGACTGCGCGACAGTGGCCGTGCGAAAATTCACGATTAAGTTTCGATATTATTGATTTTCTACCTTTTGTATCGAGTTTTCAAAGCTCTGTGAGAGCATGAATTTCTGGATTTGTTGACCTTCGCCAATGTGCACCATTGTACAATTGTTGGCGTAAACGCGAAGGGGAAATCGTCAAAGTATACAAGGGGGAGATCCGAGTTATATTAGTACGGTCTTATGTGAAAATCGTTTTGTAGTTGTGGCGGTACAAGTAAGAAAGGGACAGAAAAGTTAATTTGCTTCGGTTGCTATTTATTCTCTCTCTAAATAGACTTCGCCTTTCGGCTGGCAAACGAAATTTTAAAATGTCCGTTGTTCCGGACAATAACCACTAATATAAGGGATTTCTTTGAATCTAGTAGACGTTCGTTACCAGTAACTGCTGTGTTTATGAAAAAATATAATCAGTATTAAGTACTATACGTATACGACTACTTTTTTGAGAGTTGTTGACATCGTCATCATCAAGTTACAGAAAAATGACCCACTTTCTTGGTACGAAAACATAGCCTGCTTTGTTCAGCAAATATTATAGATTTTACGACTTTAATACGCGCGCCGTGAAAAATATGTATGGTGCTGTAAAGTCACGAGAAGCAATATTAATAAAAGTGCGGTACTGCGGCTTCAATTCTCTCTCTCTCTCTCTCTCTCTCTCTCTCTCTCGCGATATACACAAGTAAACCATTTATTTCAGAACGAGGTTAAACCCATTTTTTGTAAATTCCAAGCCAAGAATCAATTATGACAACATATAAAAAGCGTGTATTTTGAAAAAGGATTCAGAGTAAAACGAAATTAAGCTAGCGGTTACCTCGATTAAATTTTTTTCGAGTAACCAAATCATTACATTGAAAATTTCAAACAAACACTGAATTACATCACAATTTCACTGCAAAGTTTCCCAAATCGTCATCATCATCACGGCAACCTCATAAAAAGACGAGAATCGACGGCGAAAATGAGAAATAAGTACCGGCGCGGGCTTTTAAATCATGCAACGTATCATCGCTCGACTCTCTTGCATTTGTCGCGCGCTCACGCGAGATACATAAAGAGAGGGAGAGGGAGAGAGAGATATATCCACACACGCGCGCAGAGAGCAATTTCACAATGAAAGGCTGCTGCGGCAGCGGCGGCAGAAAAAAGCTTGACAGTAACCGCTTTTATATGGAGCAATCGATTTGACGCCACGCAAGTACGAGAGATAGAAAAGAAGGGGCTTCGAGTTTCAAGTCATTGAATACTATGGGCCTGGCGGGCCATTTCGTTTAGCCGCTGCCACTGCTGCTGCTGCTATATCGGTCCGTGCTTTTAATGAAATTGCCGAGGTTTCGAATCCCTTCGGCTCTTGCACCGCCGTCTCTTCATCAATTTACTTAATCAAACGCCGCGTGCGCGCTCGCGTTTCGTTTATTAACTTTATAACTTATATATATGGGGCGAGGCTTTACGCGGAATAATTTCGGCGTATGTCCATTGTCTTTTTGGGGTTGGTAGAATGCGTAGTCGAATATCAGAGAGCAAGTGTACTGCTTTATTAACTACGTTTTTTGTACGTATGGATTAAAGGAAGTGCGTTGTGTTTATTTTTACAGGAAAATTCAATATATACATGAGGACACAATGAACTGTTTGTTGTACTCGAATATTACGTGCTTTTAGATTGAATCGAATGTGATTTTTAGTTTTGAATGAAGACATGAAAATAAATGTTTCTTTAACGATAATAATATTTGTATATATATGTCTTGTTTAGTTAATATTATTTATATGTGTGTTGCTAAGAAATCTTAAGATAAACAAAGTTAGTTGTGGATGTCTCAAGAAAAAGTAAGTTACAAAATATTTAGATAAAGCTTGGCAAGTGAAATAAGATTCCGAGTGACTAACGCTACCGCGTGCTCTGTATTTTTAAAAAATCGTCATGTAAACAGAGATACACCACTTGGTTTGAATTTTTATCGGTTCTCCAAACACGAACCACTTGAAAACCGTGTTGTTGACTTATTCACATTGCAGTTTTGTATCGGTTACTTCCAGCCAAGTATAATCTCATTCAATGCTGAATTACGTTAGATATGTAATATTGTAATTTAATCGGCTTTATAGATATATACTTAAATAGGTTATCATTTGAATAAATAAACTCTTTTTTATTATGCATTAAAAAACGTATCACATTCTATGAAAATAAAAGCAAATATACGCGACTGAAATAGCTAGATTTAAGAGTAAAAAACACATGTCAAATTAAAGTAACACGTGGAATATTTACTTCCTCTCCACCCGTTCGTCGATATATATTATATAACGCACACACACACATGACAGTTCCCAACATCTCCAATAATGAACTAATTGTTTTATGCCCCGTCGAATCGGAATAACTCGTCTCACACAAGATTATATTGAATTCGGAAAATCGAGAGAGCGGTGCGCAGCGCAATTTTTGCCAGACCCCGCAGAAATTTCCGTTCGACTGCCCCGGCTGCACTTCTATATACACAGAAACTCTTGCGCTTTTCCACGTACGCGCGCGGGGAATATAATTCGATTGGTCTATTAACGTCACGAACAGTATTGGCCCCGACGTCGCGCTCTCTCACGAATTTTCAAAGAGAAATATAAAAACGTCCATCATAGGTCTGATGCAGTGCGACATGATAACCGTGGTCTCGGCATATATGAATACAGACTTATGCCGTATACGCATTTTAAAGCTCAACTCGTGAAATTGCACGATTTTATTCAAATGATATTCTATATTATATTTTTCTGTTCGAAAAAATATTTATTTTCAATATTAATACGATCTCTTGATGATCCATCGTAATTGTAATTTTAAAAATATTCTAAACGAGTAAAAAAAAATTTAGTAAAAATCTACCGAATTTCAGTGATTACAGTTTACATGTATAAGTTCGAAAACTTGTATATGTAAACGGAAATAACATATGTTGCTGCAACATTTATAAGTGATCCCTATATACACGTTTCTCCAACATATGCCATTACCGGATTTGCGCCAGCTACACCATTACTAAAATCACCGGCCTATCGCTACGCAACCATGACCCGGTGCAAAAAAATAAAACAACAACGCCTCGGCTCCCCCGTAATCTCAACGAAAAAATCTCTCTCTCACCTCGCACTGTTCGCAGGCAACGGTCGCCTCCTGTGGATCCTTCTCGCACATCTGGCACATGAGCTTGACGTTCCTAGCCTCCACGTACTTATCCACGATTCTCTGCATCGCCCTGTACTTGGCGAGATTGTGTGCACCGCCGTCGTCGAAGAAGACCGTCTTGTGGCACACCGGACACGATAGACAGAGTGTGCCACCACTTGGTGGAAAGCCACCGCCGTTTCCCGGTGTGCCGACATAACTGCCGGGTCTCGAGCCCGTCGACGTGCTACTGCTGCAGACAACACCCGAATCTGTCTCCGATAGGATGGACAATTTGTCGGCTTCCTGATCGGATCCAGGTGCGTTGTTGATCGACGTCGAGTCCGCTGTTGATTCCGGTGGCGAATCCGGTGGCGCCTGCATCCCCACGGCGCAGGCCAAGCATAGCGCGTGCCAACAGGGTAGGAGCACCGGGTCGTTGAAGAACTTTTTGCAGGCCGGACAGCGAAGTTCGTCCTCCATTGTTGCGAGCTGCTGGATACGATGGGCTTTTTTCCGAGTTTGTAGGGTTCTTTTTAGGTTAGGTTTTTATACGGATTTCGTGCAAGCCAAGTTTCGTAATACTTTAGAGCGATTTAGAATTTATTGTAGTTTTTTGCTCGATGATTGTCGGTTTGAACACACGAGTATCGACACTTTTCGTTTTATTTATAAAACTTAAAAAAAAAGTATTTTTACCTATAAATACTACAAACACTTATCAGTTATAAATGGAGTATGATATTCTCAAAAATCACATTCGTTGCACAATTGTTTTTGTTATATCTGCTGATAAACTATACGATTAATTACACTGTCACACTAAAAATATCCCGCACTAAGACACGAAGAACACGGAAAGCAATCAACGCAGGGGTAAGCAAGCAGCGTTGCCCACCTGCATTAGGATGTAATAACAAAGCCCGAAAGCAACAAAGTGCACAGAAAGTGTGTGTGTACAGACTGTTCGTCTCTCTCTCCCCCACGAAAGGCAAAGGGCCCCAAAGTGTAATCAGGGGAAACGTGCTAATTAGCAGAGCGCGGAGCCAAGTTCGGCAAGCCGGAAAGTTGCTGAACACACATACACTGAATGAGGTTCACGTGAGCGTGTGATAACAGCCAGTTGATTTGCACTTTGATAAGGAACTTTGTTCGCGCGTTTTTGTGTTCACCGCGGAGAGTGAAGCGAGAGGATGCTGCGCCTCCTCCTCTCTTTTTTTCGGCTTTGTTTGTTTTAAGACAAAATCCCGAGCGCCAGCAGCTCCGGCGTTAGTATACACGTGGGAACGTGTCCTTTCCCTTCGGTCTACACGCCGGCGATGATAATAAGGTCAGGGACGACCACTTCGGCTCTCTGCACTCTGCGTTTTGTTATTTTTTACCTCCTCTTGGTCTCTCGACGGGCTTTGTTATACTGGAATATTCTGCTTTATTCAAAGTAGTCCGTAAAAAGAGCTTTTTCCTAAACGGAACTTCTTCGTTGCGCTGATTTCCTCGAATTTTCGAGCAGAAGATATTCTCTCTCGCGGTCGATAAATTTTTCCTTTCTCCGAACGAGTCCTTCTCTCGTAGCTTCGATGTTTATTGCATGGGTTAACAAGCGAGACGCTCCTCAAACTCGCGCTGTATAATCAATCGTTTCAATTTCCTCGCTGCACATCAACGCTTGCACGCAGAATCCTTTTTTTTATTTACAGCTCGTTCACTTTTAAATTACTTTACGCACTCGAGGACCCGTTGTTGCCCCGGACTTTTACGATTTCTTATACGGCCGCCCGTACTTTTTTATACTCCACTCATTCCACTTTTTAACTCTTTCTTTCGCAGGAAGTATACGTATAGACACACTGCTTAATCCACCTTGGCTCTCCGCTGCTGCTCCGTTTCCTCTCTTTTCTCTTGTTTCAAAGGCCACACTCGCCGAGTACACACACGCACACACTGCACCGAAGATTTCGCGAGCCTCGTGCGATGTCGTTGAGGTTAAAACGGAGAAAAGCGCGCGCTTCTTTTTAAGAGCCGGATTTTTTCAGTCCATCTTTGAGCTGCAGTGAACTCGAGAGGCCGTCTCGACGGCCGAAAGCAACTCGCTGCATGCTTCCTCCCACTTCTTTATCCTTTTCTTTACGGTTTTCCGACTCGATTTGCCGCAAGCCAGGTATTGTGAGTATATATGTATATATATATACGTATATATATGTGTGTGCGTACGAGCGCACTCGCATCTGCCTTGGAACCTCAGCTGCTCCCGAATTCTTACATCTTCGTCTACAGTGTGATTTTTCGGGCCTGACGTTTGTCACCGCCTCGCGTCGCTTTGTGTCTGTTTTTACAGTTGGTTTCGTTACGCTTTTATATCAACGTGTCCACGGCACTGTTTTTTTATTCAGTTTTAAATTTTCCGATTCGTTCGACATCAACGACCACAGTTTCGAACCTTTCAATAATACATGCGGGTTCCTTAAAAAGCCGCATATAACCTTGAAACACTTAAGTACACGGCCAACTGGTAGGCTTAAAAAGTCGCTGTTTTCAAGCACAACACGAAATTGTATTTAATGTAAGTACAATGCAGTTGGGCGACGTTGAGGAAGCAAGAGACAAGCGACAAGCATTGAAAATGAACTTCGTGACACACACGGTACACACTCGCTCGTGGAGCCGTCACCGGGTTGACTGACTCGCTGTTCTGCGCTCGCTTGGCGCTCGGGCCCACCTCGAACTCGCTCTGCTGCCGCCGCCGCCGCCGCCGCCGCTGCTGCGCCCGCGGCGTGCAGTTGCGGAGTCAAAGAACTGCCGCCGCGCGCGCGCACAGCCTCGGCCACGCACCGGCTCTCAGGCGCGTAATACTCGGGAGTCGAGCGCTACTCCGGTGTATTTATCTCGTACTTTTCACGGATACCAATGTTTTTGAGAGGCTTTTTTTTCTTCTTTTTGTGAGTGGAGTAAGTACTTATTCGGTGTCTATTTTTTTTTTGTTTAAAGTAGACATTCTGGTTTTTGTAGAGAAATTGAAATCGTGACTAGCTTTTCGTATATTTAGATGAATACAGGTATATGTATTGCGTGATGAAAAAGGACATATGTTTACTGTCAACATTCTTTCCTTCGGATACTTCTTAATAGATTAGCGGAAATGTCTGCATTATTTTAATGTCTTTTACGTAAAAGGTATAGCTATAGGATACGTCATTTTTTAATCAGCTAAGATGATTTTCTTTGGATATTTTACTCCAATTAGTTACGATTATAAATTCGGAATTTAATAAATAATTTTTTAACTGATGTATATATGATAAAGTAATTAAATCAAATTATAAAACTATCGAGAATAATTGCAATTGTTTAAAAAATAAGTAAGATAATTCAAAATAACTATTTGAATTTGAGTTCCGTAATTATGAGATTACGAATTTTCTTAATTGCAAAATCATCCTTTTATATCAAAAGCCGCGTGAAATTTTATTAAACGCACAGTACTTAACATATAAAAATATTAATTCTTTATATTTTAATTATGTATTTACATATAATATATTCGGTTTTCAAAGCATCCAATTTTGAATACTAATTAACAAAATTATTTTTCTTTGTATGTTAGTAAGTTATCAAGGTCGAAACTTTTCTTGAACGTTTTAAAACTTTAATTTATTTTGGACTCTTAAAGCATTTGAATACATTTTACCTTTTTTCAAATGAATCACGTGAATGCCGTAATTGATTATGTCAACATTCTCGTTAAGGAATTCATCTTACTATAAGCTAAGATTACAAAAATTATGCTAA
The DNA here is from genome assembly GCA_900490015.1 of Megastigmus stigmatizans. Lineage (NCBI taxonomy): Eukaryota > Metazoa > Arthropoda > Insecta > Hymenoptera > Megastigmidae > Megastigmus > Megastigmus stigmatizans. The sequence goes on along the minus strand of UELV01141812.1, from coordinate 992 downwards.
CTTGAAAGCAGTGACCTAAATTATGCCTGCCAAGTAACCATAGGACAAAATAAATAAAATTCTATTAATAAAAGTATTTCATAATGTTTTTAAAGATCAAGATATAGTATTATCTTAATTATTGCTGTAAATTTTACGTTTAAGTGCATTCGTATAAATGCATGCTCTCGCAAGATAAGAAAATATTACTATTCACAGAAAAATCGTAAGATGAACATAATTAAGTTGTTAGCTTGTTTTTAAAATATTCTGTACACATTCTGTTAACAACTTCTAAAGAAGCTGTATAATTAAAACTTTATACAAGATATAGCAGCATTAAATAAAAATTATAAGTAGTTCTTTTGATATCTTTATCTGAGAAGTGGATAACTTATTTGGGCTAAAATAAAGCTCTGCATTCTATTTAGGTATTACTTATACTATTATCTTACGCTTACAGCAAATAAGTAAAAATTGATTCAACATTGTATACTTCATTTCTTGTTCGATATTTATATTATACATCGCTGACAGCAGTAGATTTAAGTTAATTGAAATACTTTTGAGTGATTCCTTGTATTCTATAAAAAGAGTAACTAATTCTTATTTCTGCGAATTATTGCGTAAATAATAAAAAATGTGAAATGTTTGCACAACAAATATGGGTCACAAATGTTTTTGTAATCCTAATTAAGTAAAAAAACGATTTGATAATGCAAAATTTAACTACGAAAATTTTCGTAATCCAGTCTAACAAAAATTACAAATCAAGATCTCGTTGTAAGTAACAGGGCGACGCGAGCGAGCGCAGCATCACTGGATCGGCGTTTTTCACGTGCAACTCCATCTCTCTCGCTCTTGGACCGAAAGGCAACGTATGCCGACCGAGTCGCTCTTCCACCGATCACCGTATAGACTGAGAAGCAAACCCGTATACACAGATGGTATACATACATACACCATGGCCATGTGTTGTTCATGTCTACCTATATATATATATATATATATAT
>UELV01141810.1:0-11256 GCA_900490015.1 Megastigmus stigmatizans | reverse complement strand
TATATATATATATCACTTTTCCTTTGTGTGTGGCCTCCTCGGCTTCGCAGAATATATATTTTGCCGCAATAACAATCCCATGTATGCAACAGCAACGGGCGAGTTTCGCGCGGCTGGACGCACCTCCTCTTTTCTCCGCACACCCGCCGACAACTCTTTCGATTATAATTTTAAATCGTATAGATTTCGAGGCGCGAGAATTGCTTGTTTATATAAGAGGGGGAGCAGCAGCTGCACGAGTTTACGAGCCAGCTGCTGCTCCCAAATTTCAGATGTGAATATCGAATTTATATTGCTCTCGGAATACATGTATATATATATATAGGGCTCGAGGTGCGGAGAGAGACGAAATTCTATAATGAAATGTCACGGGGATGATTGTAAGTGGCGATGTTTATGTAATCGTGGTTAACGATGTCTCGTGCTGGAATTTCCCCTGTGATTTTTGCTTCGTAACTGCATTGTTAGTTTCGTACATAAGGTGACGCTACAAGTGAAAACGCCTATATACTGATCGATATTTTGTTACGTTTATATAGCATTTCTTTATTATTAATGTCTGTATGTTATAAAGTATGGTATCAAGATTGCTAACAATTTAAAAAAAAATTAATAATTATAAGCTTTATTACAAGAGGTTAGATAAAAAGATTATACATCTAAACTGCAGGAAATGAAATGAATAGTGCAGTTACGATCGTTTTGTTCAGGAAATGCAGGAATTGGAACACTAATTAATAGTTATCGGCAAAATTGTGTCACTTGGATTTACGGAGGAGTGCGCATTTAAAGGAGAAGATATTAAGCAGCATTCAGACGGATAGTGTATCTTCTTATATATTTTAAGGGGGTGTCAAAGCCCTACAGTTACCACTAAACTGTTTTATCGATCGAATCTTGAATATTTGTTATAATTATTATAAATAAATACTTGAAATAATGAAAAACCCAAATACCGGTGCACTTCGTCTATGAATTATCTACCATCTGCCAAAGTTTTAAGTGAATATTTTAAAGACACCCTAAAAAATTTTGTTCTGAAAAAATTCGTTTATTTCAAAACCAGAGTTTTTAAAGATGTCATTAAAATATTTACTTGAAACTTTACTAGATGATAGATAATTCATAGACGAAGTGCACCTGTATTTGGGTTTTTCATTATTTCAAGTATTTATTTAGTTATAACAAATTATCAGGATCCGATCGATAAAACAGTTTGAATGGTAACGGTAGGATTTTTGCATCCTCTTAATAAATGTTAAAAGCACGAAATCTCGAAAGGAATAATAAATTTCTGCGTAATGGAAGTACCAAAAGTATTTCTTGGGTATTAAAATTTGTGTGGTTAGGCAATTATATTATGATATGAATTTGCAGTACGAAATTCTCTCGTAATTAATTAAACTGAGATAATTGCCCGAGTAGAAAGAAAAAAGTTAATAAACAAAACAATTTTTATTAGGTAGTAGCTTTCACGATGGTGAAGCAGCAGGGAATCAAGATCTATTACTTCATTCCCTATCCCCATTTCCCTTCTTTCTTTGGCTCTTCGATAGGTATACATGGGTTTATCGCATCATTTAGCTTTTTTATCGTTTCGCGTGGCACATCAACTAATAATGATATAAGTCTTATTACTGCTCGATTGTAGTTATCCAGAACCTTGAACTTCATATGTTGTAGGCTTGGCAGTTTCGGCTGTAAATCAAACATTGTGAATATCATAAATTCTTTTATTTCGAATCTACTTAAGTACAGAAAAAAAATACAGTCTGCATCTATTCTTAATATTTCATTAATTAAAATGTAATGGTAAAGTACGGTCGCTAATCAATAGGACGGTTTTCAATTGTAAAGTGCGAATAATGAATTGAAAATCGTAAAAAGCATTGAATATTCATATGATTTTATTTGATTAAATAGATGAAATTATAAACATAAATTTAGCCTAATATATAAATGAACAAAATTGGAATATACATATTTATTCTTATTATAATTAATATATATATAGTAATTTTGTTTTATCGATTCTCTACAAAAAATATTGCATGGTATTTTCCCACTAATCAGTAAAATTCAAGCATCACGGAATAGCCACACGGTCGGCATATCTCGCAAATCCCAGTCAGCGCATTTACAGACCCCCTTCTCTCTCTCTCTCTCTCTCTCTCTCTCTCTCTCTCTCTCTCTCTCTCTCTCTCTTTCTCACAGTATAACAAAATCATTTACCGGTGCCTTCTCGTTCCCTCCGAAGAAGGTACTGTGAATCCGTTTAAAAAACTCCTCTGTGTCGTTACTGTCGCCCCAAACTCCCTCAGCTACGGTCCAGTAGACGAGACCGATGGCTAGTGCGCCCTTCGCAACGAATATCGTCAGATGGCAGAGGATCTCCTTGAAGTTTGTTGGCGGCGACTTTTGCGGACACGCGCAGAACTAAATACGCCAGAGGCGAACAAACATATAAAAGGAACAAATAAAGCGACCGGGGGGCCAAATAAACAGACGGACTCGAGATTACCGAATACTCGGCCGCCCCACCCCCACCCTCACCTTTGCATGCGGATAAAATAAACGTGTATCTGTGACACGAGCGGACGGCCTTTTATTTTTACCGAAAACAAACGATATATTTTTGTTTACGTTTCAATGCGGATATTGAAAGAATTAATGCAAATAACGAGAAAAAGATACTGCAATAAATACGTATAATTATTCTTTGATAAATTGTTATAAATATACAATAAATCTGATAACGAGTTGATGTAAAATTCTAGGGGGCGAAACAGCTGTGGCAAAATTGACGCGCACGAGCAATTCAAACTAATTTATTTATTCGTGCAGAATATGCCTTATTATAAGCAATATAAAGTTTAAAAGGTTATTTTACATCAATCAGGTCTTTATTCGAGTGAAAGCGAATATTAGCACCAAATGCGCTCAACATCTCTGTGTGCAATGAAGTAGAAAAGGGTCGGGTACGGATAGACCGATGACTACCAATGAATACTAACTAGACTCCATTGATTCCCCTCGAATTTATCGCTAAATATTTTACAATTCGGCAGGGCGTTAAATGCCACTCTCCCCGATTCCAGATAAATCGAATATAGACACATCGTTATACCTACTTTTTAAAAAAACACACACACACACACCTCCAAAGGAAAAATCCAAATCCATTCGATGAAAAACCCCGCGAAGCACGTAACGATATCGATTAGTTCTCAACTTGAAAAAACTTCCGTCTCTCTCAGCGTATATACACATGTCGAGCCGCCCCTCATCTGGAAAGGTCCACATATCGAGGCAGTGCAATGAACGCGTCGCCTCTGGCGTACACGCCACAAATCTCCCGATACACGTTTCTTTCCCCGCCTGCCCGGCCGCGTCGCTGCGTGGCTACAAAACAAACAAGCTCGCCGCAATCGTCGAGTCGTATAGCTCGGGGGGCCTCGTCACCGTCGCCGCCCTATACGTCTGGCATAAGGAGGCAAAACTAATCAGGCCTCGGCAGGCAAAATCCCCATAGAGCCTCTCTCCAAGAGAGAGAGAGAGAGAGAGAGAAAGCGAGTTTAATTAAAGCTTGCAGGGAGCGTTGGGCGCGGGCGAGCGCGCGGCTCATCAGTCAATGACGTGGCGGCGCAGTATGGGACATCGATCGGTAGTGATAGGTGGCGAGTGAGCGGCTGCTGCTTCCTCTGTATATATACCGGCCTGCACGGATGTACCCAGTGACAGCTCGACTCCATCTCCATCTCGCTCACCGCCGAGCCGCAGCCACCGGTCTGCCTATATAGGAGAGCGCCGGCAGCGGTAGTAGCATCCGAGTGGGGTCACGTATCGAGCTTTCCGACCTCTACGTGTGTTCTCTTAACAAGTGCGACAGAGAGAGATAGAGAGGGGAGAGTCCTAGAGTGAGCAGCAGCAGCACCACCACCACCACCAGCGACAGCGACGAGAGTGGCGTCCTTCCGCATTAGAGACTCTCTTCGAGCTACTCTCCTCCTTCCGCACTCAACACGTACACACAGAGAGAGAGAGAGAGAGAGAGTACAGTATTACGAGATCGGAGCTCTCGGCGCCAACTGTCGGGCTAATTTCAGGTAAACGCGAGGACATATCGACTTGAATTCCCGCCGGCCGCGACCGTCATCCGCGTCCTCTCCCTCTCTTTCTCTCTCTCGCTCTCTCTCTCCCTCTCTGTCGCTTCGAGTAGCGCAAATCGACAAAGTTATCGCAGAGGGACTCGGTCGCGTCGAGCTCTCGCTGCTCCTGCTGCTGCACACGCAGACGGCAGCCACGTGCAAATGAATGTGATAGGAGTGAGAGAGGAAGAGAAAGATAGAGAGGGAGGGAGAGAGAGGGAGAGAGAGCGAGAGAGGAAGAGAGTACAGCCCTACTGCTACTGCTGCTGCTGCTGTTGCTGCTGCAATGGCTAACCCAAAGGACGATCGATGCAACGAGGAGGACGACATCGAGTGAGGTCGTAGCTGCAGGGAAGGGTGCGAGGAAGGGAACCATTGAGAAAGGGAGACAGAGAGAGAGAGAGAGGAGACAGAGATTTTGGGAGCAGGGAAGCGCGCCCGGCTGCTTTTCAGCCTTCTAGGCCTTAATTGAATTTCGCGTTCGGCTAAGCATCGAATCCGAATTATACACGGAATTGGAGAACGCTCGGTGTGTGTATGTGTATATATATATATATACATACACACACCGAGTGCAAGTCTGTGGGATCTGTGTATGCGTGCAATGCCGGGATATAGGGAGGATTCTGTACCAACAAGAGTAGAGGCGATATATTTAAGACGGATTCTGTGATTGGATGGTGAGGTGCTGCTATTGGCACAACAAGTCGACATCGGAATAATATGGTAAAACAATATAAATAATATAAATATCGAGGTTGTGCGTATTGCAAGAAAAGCGTTAAAAAAACTAGCAATAACGTAAAAAAAAGCACATTCTTATAAATCAGTAATCAAAAATATCTCTGATGTCCTGTAATAAAAGCTGAGAGGCATAGAATGGAAACACACAGAAAACAATTCTCAGCAACTCTCCACAAGGATTTACAAAGGTCACACAACGTCTAGAATTTGCACAAATTTAGTGGACCAATTTCGATTTCAAAATATCAGCACGTCATCCGTCTGAAACCTCGGCAATTTGAAAATGTTTCGGCGCAAATAACGAGGTGGAAGACAACGTAACGCTTTGTGCGTATATACATGTATATACACCGAGACGATGCAAGGAAACGCGAAGAGAGGGACCGAAGACGCTGTGCTGACGCTTCGGTATAGGAGGCTGTGTGCTGTCAAGCTTCGGGGCGGGCGTTAATTCGGGATCTTAAATGCCAGGCGTTATACGCCTGGAGCGTACTCTCCCCCCCCTACCTATATATACATATATACCTCGTCCCACGAAATTACGCTGCCAGCGTGCGCGCGTGGCGCGTGCGGCTCTACTTCGTCTATATGTATCGTCGTGTCTCGCGATGCAGTGAGTGTCGCTGGCGCTCGGCTCGCTCTCAAAATTAACGTGTCGTCGCTGCTAATTTGCCCGCCATTGTTACGCGGATACCCGGAATTTTACGTGCTAAAGCGTACTACTGCCTCTCTCGCACAGCCAACCACCCCGAAGTGGCAATAAATTGTTGTTCGGCGCGTTAAGCTCGCGGTTATTTGTCCCTCTCTTCCCTATCACCAACACCCCAACCTCCGCGCGCCGACTGTTTTCGGATCTAAGGCTTCCGAGGCTTTTTTGCAGCTCTGCTTGAGACTTGCGGATGTATCTCGTTTGATATCTGCGTGTGATGGCCGTACTGTATAGAGAATCTCACACAACGGTATAACTCAGGTGAGGTGCAGAGCTATACATTGAATGTCGCGCGAGGCCTTGCTGCTTAATTATCAATGAAATCGACAGATGGTGCCGATCAGCAAGGGAATTTGCATAAATTACCAAGCTGATATTTACTCAGGACTAATTTCGCGTAATCAGTTAATCTATACTGTTGATGTTAGCTCGCTCAGCACTTACTATATATATAGTCTACAGTCATGATTAATAATTTATTGCAAGAATGATCAACTATTGAATTGAATCCGGGTCAAAATTTGACACATCTTTATCAAAAAATCATTTTAATCATAGTAAACTTTTGTTGATGTAATACTTTTGTACATTGCACGCAATATGCGAAACTCACTATCGATAAATTTTTTAGCAAAGATTTTTGCGGTTGAACAGCATGATCGAGTACAAATTTTGTGTAATTAATTTTTAAAAAGCTCTTTCCTGTAGTATTATGAACATTAAGTGACAATAATTAAACAGCAATAATGCTTCTGATAAATGAGAAAAACAATCAAGCCAAAGATTAAACTGATAATTTGACGCGTTCTTTCGCGTTAATTGTGATTTCATTTATTATAGGTTAATTGGATGCGTATTGGCCAGAGTATTGAAAGTATTACACTTTATTTTTAACAAGTTAATCGTTTGTTTTTATTATCAGAGGATAGAGTCTACGCATGAATTCAGTAGTTCACTGTACTTAGTATACCATTCGCTTGTACCTAAGCAATAATCAAACCTTTTGGTCAAACCTCTGAACAAATCTCGAAGCCAATCTCTCGCAAATCTATTTGATCGCCGCGCAAGTAAATTATTCATAACCGCGCATCGACCCAAAAGAAGATTGCCGAATATAATCGATGAACGCCCCAGGTCAAAAATATCGCTGCACAACTACACTCTGACGAACACACAACAAGAACACATTAAATTCGAATAAAGTAAAAAAGAGGAAGGTGGGGGTGGTAATGTTGTCATTGGGCTCGGTGGGAGGGGCTAAGCAAGTTGAATAGACCTTTGGCATACAAGCTCGCTCGAGGTCCTTCCTGGTACATATTCGCACGGGCACGATCCTCGTCGGCTTATAGGAGTCAGTAAGCGCGTCGGAGTGTGGACAGGACCTTTGTACTACATCGCTCACGAGCTTCTGGATTCGTCTGGGATGCTTGCACGTCTTCGAATCGGCGAGATTTATCGTTCGAGCCATACTATTCACGCTCCGACACTTTATGCCTCTGACGGACAAACCGGTCAACGGATGACTTATCGTCTTTGTCAGTGCCATCGTGTGCGGTTAAATTGATACTTCGAATTTTGTCATGCATTTGGATTGCGTTTACAGGATAATTTTGAGCATAGTCACACGAGAGACTTGCTGCGCACGTGAGAGGTTGCTTCGCACTGGGATCGCCTGAAGTGCTCCGCGAGTCGATTAACCGCATTGTTTTATTTCAGTTTTGTTGATGAATTTGCTGAGTAAGCTCTTTCGCTTGAACTTTTTCCGCGGATCACAGATATTCAAAACGTTCAAAAATCATTAAAAAAAAGTACATTGATCATATATACCTATGTATAGAGATAAATGTTATTAATTACTCTGCACATTGGGCTACAGAATTTCGCTATATAATTTACAGTTGCGTTTCCCAGCAGTTTCAAAGGAAATATTCCATTTTTGACCCCTATATATAAAATAGAACGCTCGTTTATCAACAAGTTGAATAGTTCATTTTCCTATCTCCAAAAGTAATATTTCAAAAATATAAGCCATGATAAATACGAACTTTAGCTATAACATAAGATCATTGCGGGGACAATAATGTAAGTTTCATTTTTCACAAGCAAAAATTCAGTGAAATTCTGTATTATCGCGTCCAGCAACGAATCGCCATAAATGCATCAATCATCTTATCGTGCCACTTCGGCCCCGCGTATTTTGTAATATAAATAAAAGAATTGGCCGGGGCTTGAAATCTCCTAGTCTTCTTCTTCCTTTCGCCCTTACTCCATATCTGGTGCCGACAAGAGCCGGGGACGAGGAATATAAAAAAGGCCAAGATTACGCAGGGGCTGTGAGAACTCGACGAAACTGAGTTTCCAACTAAGTCTCCCTTGCCTCTCCCTACTCTCCCTACTCTCCCTACTCTCCCTACACTTTTTCTCTCTCTCTTACCCACAATTCCTTATTCATCAACGCCATTGGAAAAAGTCGTGAAATTTGCATCCTCACCGTCATCCCTCCTTCTATCCCCCCCCCCCTCTCTCACACTCTCTGTCCTCGTTTACCGGCGTACTACTATAGTAGCTACCGCTGTGCTACTGCATGCGCCCCAACGCGAGCAAGAGTCCGCGGATTCAGATGCGCCCGCGAATCCAATTTTCGACGCAGAGCGAGAGCAATAGAGAGAAAGAGAGAGTAAGCACATTCCCATTTTCGAGAGTTTAATCGTTGTAAGCTCCTGGGAATTATTATATCGCGTAATAACTGATTATACCTCGAATTTTTTTTTCATCTCTGTTTTCTTTTTGCACTTTGCGGCCTAATCTGGATAGGAGATAGACGAAATTTGCGATTGAGTTTTCGATGGTGTAGGATAAGTACTCCTTTCGTGTAATCCGCTGTAAAGTTTAGAATTAAAATAATTGCAGATATGAGAGGTTGAACATTGTTAATAACTCTGAAGAGTTTCATAAAACAATGGTGAAAGATTTTAATAACGCGATGTTAAGTAACTGAATATAGAGATTCGGATATAAGAGAGAAATAAAGCGAACTCAAATTCAAAATATCCATTCTCATTCGTTTTGATACAAACCTATGTTTTTTTTTTCATTTTCAACATTCACAAGTTTTATCGAGTCCGTTAAATTGTGACCAAGTCCAGAAAAATCAATAAAAGAAATGACAATTTAGACATTCTCATTATCTATATGAAAATACTTGCGAGATAATTATTACAGTCTATTATCAACAGACATGAAAGTCATTTTTGTCATTCTTGATGGCAATATTTTTCATAATACACATAATATTACATTACTAACTTTGATTTTAAATGCTTCTCGCATATATGCAATACAAGAATAATGAGTTTAACTTACAAAAGAAACAAATTGATTTCCTAAACAATAGCGTGACCCTCCTGAGCCACACGTGTAACGAGGAATCAAACCACAGCATCGCTCAGTTCTTAGCGCGCAGTCTGTATTACATAAATATAATCAGCGCAACAAGACACAGGCAATACCCCAACAATCTATAAAATCAATTTTGTACAGTAGAGGCGTTCGGAGAGCGTCGAGTAAGGAACAGCAGCAGCAACAGAGCAGTGCGAAACAAGTTCGATGCAGTAGCGCATCATCGTCGTAGTAGTAGCGCATATATGGAGAAGTACCTCGACCACCGCGGAATCGATGACAGGCAAAGACTCGAGTAACGATGAGTAACGAGTTGTTCGAAAAGCTTTGCCGCTTTCGAGAGCTGTTTGTACAACAGCAGCAGCGTTGTGTCGTCGTCGTCGTAGTCGCATGGCTGGTATAAGGGTCTGTCGTACATAGACTGAAAAGCCATCCAACCCGGCATATATCACTTTTATCGCGAAGAGCCACCTATATACTCCCCCCTCCCTATACCTATGTATACAAGTATGCTTATATTATTGATAGACAGGGGTCTCGTACACTTGCCGGTCTTTTACCGCCACGCACGAAATATCGGTCTTGCTCCTCCAGTTTTAAAGGGTCGCCGCGCCCCATCGCTAAATTCATTCAAGGTCATTATTCGAGTGAAAAGGATGCTGTGTGTACTCGCCGAGGTACTCGCGCTCTGTCCTGCTTATACACACACGCGCGAACGGGGACGGATGGTTTAAACAACTCTTGATGGATTCGTGTAAACTTGAACTCTCTGCGTGTGCGTGTGTAAGTACCGCGGCAGTTTTCGACAGATGTGTATACACGCGGTTATAATACAGCGCTGGAAGTACGCATATAATTTTCTTTTTTTTTTTCTACGACGAGCGGATGTTCGAGCCGTTAACGGGTTCGCGAGCCACGCCTCGTTTGCGCCAGACGTAGAAAATCTTATACGACCAAAAAAACTTATATATATGTGTGTGTTCGAGAACGAGCGCCCATTCATATGAAATGAAGCGGGAACCCCGAAATGCGCGTATATACGTAACCCCGCGGTGTACTGCGTCGCGGCGAGTGTGCGTGGAAAATATTGACGGAAATTCTCTACTGGGAATACATTCTCTTTTTATTTTTATGCCCTTCTTTTTATTTCTCCGTTAAGCTCGTGCTACCCTCCATGTGTACATCTACCTGTTTTATATATCTATAGTATTTTCTTTTTTCGTCGGACCGAGGATCTGTATAAAAAATATTTTACGGATGTTTCTAAAACTATATACTCGCCCTCTTTTCCAGCAAGTTTTCCCCCGCCAATAAGTCCTGGAATAACAGAAATATACTTCTCGACGAAGTATGTAAAAGTCCAGATCTGAGCTACGGTCGGAAATATATATTTGTTAATAGGTACATATTGTGCAGAAACAAATTTCTTGCATAAACTATTCGCATACGTGGTTAAAGTGTTCTTGTCTCCAAACTATACATTTCGCAATTTACACCTTGTACATAATTACTAAGCGAACGCGCGCATTACAAAGATTCAAACGGTGCACAATTCGATTACGCAGCAATTATTTATAATGATCGAAATGCCACGATAAATATATATATATTTTCGTCATTAACACCCGATCGTGAGGTACGTAAAATTTTCTAGCCGATGGTATAAAATGTCTTTGTCCGGGCGACTGCAGCAGACTGCGGACCGACGACGCAATTTTCCCTCGATTCACTGCACAAACTCAGTTTACGAAATATTGTTTATAACGAACACCGAAAGCGCGCTGGGATAAATTCTCTTGATCACAGGATAGTCTTAAAGCATCTCGCAATTCTCCCTCTCTCACTTCCAGGGCTCCGCGACGAGACCATAGAGAGTCAAATGAAAAGAGCAGCGCAGAAGAGGGCTGGGGAAAAGAAAAAGCGAAAGACGGAGCAAAAGGAAGTAAAGGGATGGCTGCTGCGAGAGCTGCGCGCGAAGAAAAGTCCTGCAGCCCAAGAGCGAGAGCTGGAGCGACGCTCTAAGCTACACGTAGTGCAATAAGGCAGGAAGAGGAGGAGGAGGAGGAGGTGGAGAGGCTGAATCTCCGTCTCTTTCGGCGTCTCTCTAAACAGCTCCTGAAAACGTTGTAATTGCCTCGAGGAGGCGAGGGGCGCATCCGCGACAATCGAGCCATAACTCGAGAAATAATTAATTTATAATTAAGGAGAGCCGGGCAGCTGTAAATCCTCTCTCTCTCTCTCCCACTCTCTCTCTCT